>VWZS01004141.1:804953-872809 GCA_013397075.1 Rhabdornis inornatus | reverse complement strand
CCCCCGCCCCTCTCGTTTACGCCTTCGTGGCTTCCCCAGAAAAAAGACCCCCGTTCCTGCCGTTGTCTCTGTGCCTGCGGTCGCCCCCCGATCGTCTCGGGCGCAGGGGGGTCCTGCGGACGCTGCGCCCGCGGCCGCCCCCAGCGCGGAGACAGCGGCGGCGCTCGCCCCGGCAGCGCCGCGGGGGAAGCCCCGGGCGGGCAGTGCCCCGGCGGAGGTGGCCAGCCGCTNCTGCCTTCGGCTGCCCGGAAGACGCGGTGGCCGCCGGGGCGGGAGCGCTCGGGCCCCGCCGGCCCGGGCCGCAGCTCCCCGCGGTGTGGGGCGGTGCGGGGCCGGGCGGGCCGCGCGGCCTAAGGGCCCCGTGAGCCGCCAAGGGAAGGGTTCTCGCCAAAGGTCCGGCATCTCGGGGCCGGGACCTGAGCGCTTCCAGCCAGTTCGGCTTCTGCTCCCGCACTGAGTACTGGCCTCCCCCTGTCACGGTGCGCTGCCCTCCTCCCCGAGCCACACCGGCCCCCCTGATTGTGACCTGCAGTCCACAGGCTTAAACAGCGGATACTGGCTAGTCAGTACAGCCCTTTTCACTCCTGTACGACATTAGACGTCTGATTGAAACAGGCTCAGAAAAAGCCCAGCCTTTTAGGTAACCAAAAAGGGCGCTGTAGCAATATAGTAATCTCCTGATAATCACACAGACTTCAGGGAATCATACCTTAAGAATTCATTTGCAATTAATAATCTTTTTAAGGCATGAAATTTTAATATTTTAAGGTGTCAAATCTTCTGTCTTGGACATGGGCAAAGTCAAAGCAGTAGGTTTTGATGCTTTATTGCTTGAAACCACCTTACAGAAATAGAAGATTAGAAAATTAGATCTTTGTGCAGCAGCCCCATTACAAAGTTACAAGGCCTGTCCACTGTATTTAAGCACAACTTCCACTGGTACCATCCAGGCTGAAAACAAATTCGTAAACACACATTTACTTTTTCAAGCTTTTTGTAGTTTTCCTGTGGACTGTGTTCCACACGAGTGCATCATGCAGGATTTTCCAGCTGCATCACCCTGCCTCTTTCAGCAACCAGGTCGCCTGATCAATACAGTACATGGCTAGGAAAATAAAGGTCTTGCAGGAAATCATTGTAGTGATTTAGCAGGTGCCATTGTGCCCTCTGAACCTGCCTCTACTAAATCTGGCTTTGCCACACGCTGTTCAGAGGCACCAAAGGGGTTGGAAGTTCTACCTGTCCACAGGGGATGTGCAACCCTAGTAGCCTTTGCCACTTGCAGTCATTCGAGCTCAGGCAGCATTGCAGTGACAGCACGTGTTAAGTGGTGTCACAGCCAGATCCCAACTACTACACCTGCCCACACAGAGCCCTTCACTTCTACGGTCAGAGGAGACATTTCCTCTTTCCTCCGTAGGATGTGTTGGTAACCCGTGAAGTTTTGCCCCAAAAGTGGCTGCAGCAGTCAGTGTATCTAGTGTATTTATCAGTTTGTAAATTAAATAAATTCCCTGAGGATTAGGACAGCCTTAGTTTTCTCTGACCTGTGCTGATATGGTTTGTGAATTGAGAAAGGTGCCACTAACGCATGTTGATGTGCTTTTTTCCAGCCAGGGACCAGGCTAATCCACTACAAAGAACAAAGAACTTTTATAGCTGCTCCAATTCACTGCCAATTGCCTGCTGTGGCATAAAGGGTGGACTGGTCA
The DNA here is from genome assembly GCA_013397075.1 of Rhabdornis inornatus. Lineage (NCBI taxonomy): Eukaryota > Metazoa > Chordata > Aves > Passeriformes > Rhabdornithidae > Rhabdornis > Rhabdornis inornatus. The sequence continues at coordinate 871,097 of VWZS01004141.1, read as the reverse complement.
GTTGGACTGAAAAAAAGAGTTAGGAGTTTACATGTATGGCAGGGTATTCAGTGTTGCCCCCAGAACACCCCTCTAATAAAATCCTCAATTAGGCCAATCAGCCTAATTATCCAACTCAGTTGCAATGTCAGAGCAAAGCAAAAACAGTATTCACAAAATGACAAAGGATTGGGCCCTTTTTGTTTGTTCTGGGAGACCAGGCTGCTCTTCGTGTTCTCAACAATTCTGAGACCAAGAGACCTTGGAACAGATTTTAATACAGAGGCTGCACAAGCCTCAGTGCCTGATCTGGGATCCTGGCTTAGCAGCATTCTGCTGCTGCAGTAGCAAAGCTGTCAGCAAGCATGCAGACAGGCAGTTATCCACATTATTCCATGCTCTGTGGTGGGCCTGTCCACGAGGGATTAGACCAAATCTGCTAACCTCATTTCTGTTATATAACCTAAGACAGATCTGAACTCTTTTCTCCAGAGGATTGTATGGTAAACCAGAATATCACCTCCCCCCTAGCCCTCTTCAGCTGCAGTTCAAATTAGGTTTTGCTGCTGTCATAATTCATCCTGTACCATAATGAAAATGGAGTTGATTGAGATGGCATGTAGACATTGTGTCTAGACATACCCAGCTTACTTGTGTATACAAATTTTATCAGGTAGCTGCTATCAATGCAGCTTTTTTTGGAGAATAGGATTCAGCACAGACCACAGAGACCAAAGGTGTGGAATACATGCTTTGATCCCAAGTCCACACTGAGCTAATGGGTGCTACAGCCACGAGTAACTAGGCTGCCTAGGCTAAGAGCTCGCTCAAGTAAGCCCAACAGGGACTACAGGTGTACAGTATGCACAAAAAACTGCCTGGGATCAGTGCTGATTTCGTAACGGGCTGACATCAGCTTTGCTTTTCTGGCAGCTGTTTGCTACACTCACCCCCCCGGCACCACACCAGCTGATGCTCCCCAGGTACACACCTTTAGAAGTCTTCTGAGCCCTCATGGAACTATTCATCCATCAGCACAAGTCTCTGATCTGCTCCTCTGTCCTAACCCATGGGTTTAGCTTAAGCAAATGCTTACTCTGATCAATAGTTGTGTTGAAGTTTAGCAAGTCTTTTCCTGATATAGCAACAGCAAAGGATGCCAGGAATGCTACTGGATACAGTAAAATTACACGTATGTGAAAGTGAGATTAGCTTTCAGTGAGACTGCAGTCAGGCTGTGCACATTACTCTGCAGACACGAGAAACTGATACTATGTCCATTTTTGTCTTTTTGTTAGTATGGGAAAGAAAACAGTTTTTTTGGATTCATAAATTAGAGCTGGAATTACTATGCAAAGACATTAAGGAAATTTGCAGTTACACAAATCTGCAGTTACTTTTTCCTAGAGGAAAAAGTAAACAATTTTACTGAGAAAAACAAATTGAAAACAATTACAAGACATGAAGAGGGGAAGTAGCTGGAGGTTTGGACTTTTTTCTCTTCTCTTTTCCTTTTGAGGCCTGAAAACATTTGCATATTGTCTTAAATTTCATGCTTTAGTCCTCGTCAACCTTGCTGCCTAAGTTACAGTCGTCTGAGTCATACAGTGGCTCAGATGAGGGACTGGATTCCTCCAAAGGAGCTTTCATATAACAGGCTAGACAAGAGCATCAGTGAGACATTTTTTGGTGACTAAGAATACACATCTTGTCTTTTATGGGAATTTACATTGACACATTCTCTTTACAGTCATTCTTTCTAAACCAGGCCACTGCTCACACCAGTCTTCTGCAAACTGTTCTCTGTACTCCAAGCCCAAAACTCACTAGGAGCTCTGTGGGGTGCCACAGTCAACAAGCCTCCAACCTTGCAAACACAAGCCTCAGGTAACTCTGCTGAGCAGCTTTGTACCCATGCCTCAGTTATGCATGGGGTGTACTCTGAGAAGGATCAGAGCTACAGTTTATAGTGTGTTCCTCAGCTCTCTCACACACACACCATGCTGGATTATACGGGGGGTTTGATTAGTTTGACAAAGAGAATAAAGCCACTAAAAATTGCATAGGAAGATAACACTGAACACCAGGATGTATGCCTTCAAGAGGCAAAATCACAGCTTAAAAACAAAAAACAAGGGAAAGAAAGGATAGGAAGAGAAGGTAAGAAGGAATAACATGCTGAAACAGAACGTATATGAGCTGAGGAAATGGAGCATCATAAACATGCTGTTTATACAGTGCTGAAAGGATGCTTTTATGGGGATATAAACATTAGGTACCCCTGAGCATGCAAGCTAACCTTCTTAAGAAGATAAAGACTCTGCCCTGTTAGAGCCAAATCCAAGTCCAAATTCAAGAACCAAGCACATCTCCACTTTGAGAAATCTCAAATCAAAATTTGGGCTGGGCTGAAGTCACTTGACTCATCCAAACCTTGCCCTTAAAGCAAATAATTTCTAGGCAACCCAGCTGAGATTCGTAGGTAGGGACTGTAGTCACTTCTGTTGTTATTAAATGCTTTTCAAACTACACTATTACAGTTTCAGGAGGAAAAGTGGAAAGGAAAACAAAAACCTTATCCAAGTTGAAACTCAGGGGAATGTATTCAAGCAGAATATAATTAGCAAAGCTGGAAGATGGCCAGCATGAAATGTGCAACATCATAACAAAAAAAAAAAAGCCAACAAAAACAAACAAAGGATTTTGAATGACCACAACCAACAGGACCTTATTTTTAATCTGCTCCACATAAAGCAATCAGATAACCGTATGTAACCCCAGACATGCCTGTAGCTACCTTGAGAGCAGTTCCCTTGGTGTGTTAATGGAGGTGTCCATGGTATGGATCTCCATTTCATAGATAACAGAAGAAATACTACTCTGTCTTTCTATTATCTGACTACCTACTGCCAGATTTTGTCAGGAAGCAGGTCTTCTTTTAGCCTCACTAAATTTTAATGCAGAAAATTAATGAGATTTAAAGAACAACAAATTAAACCATGTGTAAAACATGAATGTCGCAGTCAAAGTTTGACTTCTGTTTTTCCTCTTGCTTTCAGTTTTTGTGTATTGCAGTCAAGGGAGACAGAGATGACAAAAAAAACCACCAACTCCAAGCAGAGAACTTGGGTTCAGCTCTGGTCTGAGCATCTGTGAGAGATTTTAGTCTAAACTGGCTAGGCTGACAATGTGAAAGGAGAGCAAACAACAGTAAAATAAGATGTTACTCTCAAGACAGTGAGAAGGGCTTCCTATCAGACAGAGCTTGCCAGGACACTATAATGCTTTGTAACACAGCCAGTCATGCTAAATAAAATGTAGCCTTAAACACGCTTTAGGATTGGATTCTCAATGGATCCTTCAGTTTAGCAAGCAGCATAATCTATTTTTTCCCTAACCAACTCTGTTTATTACCACGAGGGATAGTTAATACAATTTCCAAAAAAGAAAAAACGAATTCATAAAATATGAATAAATAACTATAAGTTGTTTACATACATAAGTGTTCTGGAGCCTGGGATTTTATTCACTCACTGCCATATTGGTCATAAAACATGCCTGAGAGCCCAAAGTGTTACTTTATTGCATTTAGCAGCAACAATTAGCCTCTCCATTTTTCACTGCCCTTACAAAGAGTATGGTTTTCTACTGTCTAAAAAGAGTTGAAAAACTGAACCAAGCCCCACTCTCTTCATGAGGCTGTACTCTCCAGAGGCATATCTATGTGCAAGTGGCACAAAAGGCTATGAAGGCTTCATCTGTGGTTCGTGAAGTAAAGGAAACAAAACAAAAAAAAGCAGCAGATTATTTTCTTTCCTATTCTGCAGAACTACTTAGGGCAGAAGGAGCAGTGGAGAATTTTGTAATAATGCTCTTTCGCTGAAATACCACAGGCAACAAATTCCTTACAGCTGAATAGGAGAATAAGTGCAAAACTGAACACAACAGGAAGAGGTGTGGTCCCTAACGCATCATTGGCTGTATTTTATTGTATACGAGCCAAGAAAAGTAGATGGCCACTGAAATTCCTAGAGAACAGAAGAGCGCAGAGAACTAAGGCATTAGCAGGCTTTCTAATACTTGGGATATTTGTGTTAAATACTTTCTATAATAAAGGAAGCATGCGTTTTGCAAGAAAAAGCATTCATGTGCTGAAATTCCCCTTATCATAATTCAAAGATTAATTAAGATAAATAATATAATTAGGTAATTTGGAAACACTTACTTTCCCTAGCAGTAGACATTCAGCTTGACATAGCAGCCAAGGGGCATGTCATGAGGACTCCAGTCATGCTGACACTTGTAACTGGAGGAAGAGTGCAGATACAAGAGAAATTTGGAAATTCTATTCAGGTGAACGCTAGATTTGATAGAAGATATCGCTACAATTAACCTATAGGTAATCAAGAATTGTCAGTGTTGTGCCAACTGCAGAAGCTATGGCATCCTGAAAACTGGAAGTATGTCTTGTATTTTCATCTCACTAGAACTCTAATTTGGACAGCTTATTGACCTACTTTCTGTATATCACTGCTTTCAGCATATTACCCCCCCCCCCCCCAAACACTCAGGGCTATTTCGAATAAGTGCAAGAAAAAGAAAGACTGTAGTGCAGATGTTGCTTGTGCATACAATCAGTGCATACCTCCCCCACTAAAGTTTAATAAGGATTGTTAGTACATCATTGTAGCTGGTAATTGTGTAGGTACACATGGTAATTGCATGTATTTGCACTAATTATGTAAATGCACAATAATTAAAGCTCCAGGGTTTTCATGGTAAATTTTTAAGACACTCATGGATTTGTCATGGCAAAAGTGTCAGTCATGTAACCTAGTGGGAAAAGGGAGGAGGAAGAAGTTCAGGAGAACATAGTTCTTAAATAAAATGCAGATATTTATATATAAATAAGTGGATAGAGAACAGTATATCATGAAACACAGTTGTCACACCCAGGCACAGTTTTTTTCAGAGTCTTTTATCAGACTTGAAAAATAGAACCTAGAAAAAACCCCAAAACACATGGAGGTTAAATCTAAAGATCAAGTACACCTGCACTTTACCCACCTAACATCTCATCCTTTTCATTTAACCAATGAAAGGCAGAAATGAATTTGTGCTCTTTTTGCTGTTGTTGTGATCACTTCCTAATATTACCAGTTTTCTCCCTCTCCCACAGGCCTTATCACACTCCACTGAACACGTCAGTGGAAATATCTTGGCACTGCTTGGTTTTGGATCGATCTCCCAGCATGGTGTGCTGTCTTAGCACAAGAGTCATACACTGGAATTTCAAGTTGCTTTTGGTTTGGGGTTTTCCCCCTTTTATGCCCTCCCTTAAGACTTCAGGCATTCTCCTCACCCTCGAATCTTCAGAGACAAACTTGCAGGTTTGCTCTGGGGAGCACCCAGACCTCCTGCAAGCACTTCCCTGGGCAGCAGCAGGAGCTGCCTGTCTGTCCCCACCAGCCCACGCTGCAGCCGCTGGCTGAGCCTTTGCTGCCATGCCCCAGGGACCTTTAGGCTCTGGGAGAGCTAACTACACATTAATGACTTCAGGCATACAAAGGAAATGCAGCTGTGGAAACACACAGGGTACATCTCCTACAAAACCAGCAAAGCGGGATGTGCATGTTCCAGCTGTTTAGCTGTTTTTAATCACCTCTGCAGCAAACCTGAGCAGCTCCCCAGAACAATCCCATTATCCTTATGCCAGGACCACAAGGGGCTGTTCAAGAAGCACAACGAGGTAACATAAGGTGCTATGAAGTCAGAGCACTCCTAAGCATTTCATACTAAAAAGCCTTTCCTTTCAAATCACAGTGGCTGAGATCTTAATCACTTAAGTCAAGTGCTGGGTTTTTTAGCCACTGAAAATTGTCAACCTTCATAAGACTTACACCACTTATAAAGCATCAACCTGATTGCACTTAATGCAGAAATAATCTGTATGCCATCATCCCCCATTTGATTGCGGGTGTGCATGTTGGTCCCCACAGCAGCAGCCTCACTGGGTCATATACACAGCTGCCCACCTTCACTCATGGACACCTCCACAGAGAATCAGCACAAGAGTTTTAAGCCACTAAAATTGAGAGCTTAAGCCAAGGCACAAAAGAGAGCTTCCTCAGGATTTGCAACAAAGCTATGAGAAGATTTATCAGACTCAAATCCACACGTTGCTACTTCTTTAAATCTAACCCCATATAGAAGGGTCAAAAAGCTCTCTGTTCACATCTCCTCCCATTCCTGTGCCCAGCACAATACAAGCTGCACTCCTTACCTGGAGCACTGAGGACAAGCCCCTGGGGTAACAAGAGATCCCAAACCATAGCCTACAGCCTTGAGACACTTGTAAAACTGCACTCCAAACCTTCCTCCAAGGCTCCCTGGGGTGTGCCCAGCTGCTAATTTCAGGAGGGCTTCTAGTACAGCTGTTTCAAATTGGCTCCTCAGCCACAGCTGGGGCAATAATGAGCTCTCTCTTTAATACTTCCTGGCTGGAGGAGTTGTCAGGAACACTGTTGTTTTTTTAAAAAAGCTTATTTTTGAATGTCCAATCTGCCAATTGTTTTCTGCTTTAAAAAACAAACAAACAAAACCACCAAAAAAAAAAAAAAACCAAAAAAAACCCCAAACGCAAAAAAACAACCTAATTCAAACAACCCCTTCGCCCCAGTCCTATTTCTGAGAGTGGACTAATAAATGTTTCTGCACTTACTTAACATAAGAGAAAATAATTACCAGAACTACATTTGAATCAAAACAGTGAATTTTTCCTGATACTCTTTCACTTTTAAAGCTAAAATTAAAGAAGAAATATAACTATGTGATAGCAAGGGATCAAATCTAATAAAAAAATTTTTCAACACAGCTTTTAATTGGTGGGGTTCAATCCAACAAGAAAAGCTGTTGGGGACAGAGTAATTTCAACTTTGTTTCTAACAATAGACATATCTTCGAGTTTTTTTCCTCCTATATTAATAAAAATTCCTATACTTATGCTTGATGGGGATTAAAGATGGTAAGGTGTCACTTTAAAATTTTCAGTTTGCAGTAATGTTTTATAATTAAGTGAGAATCTTTCAGGAGCAGAAGATTTCACACAAATATGATCTTTATGAAAAAAAGAGAAGCATTGCTAAAACAGTGATTTGCAGTATTAATTTGCTTTAATTTTTCAGTAAATTTATCTGTTCTTAAGATAATAGATGATGGATGTCTAAAACCATGGAATATGGGGTTTGAGGGCATGAATGGAAAGCAGACGAGGTGGGTTACAGCTGGAGCACATTTTCTGTGTGTCTGTAGGGAATTTATTTCAGCTTGTCTTTGTTGTACAGCAGCATTGCCAGGTTAGGTTAGAGCTTTAACTTGTGCTAACGCAGGACCAAAGGTCTTTTGGATGTTTATGTCTAGTGGCAATTTGTATGATAAACACTTGCTTCCAGCAAAAGGACTACCCCAGCTGAGTAAGCCTGCAATCCAGTAAGGTCCCCTGGACCCAATGCTGCCCAAATATATTTGCATAGACAGGAAAAACCTCATGTCTCTGTGTGGGGAAGATTTACATTTCACAAGGAGAAAAATTAATTTGCCTGGGCTCGAGGGATTTTTTTAAGACCCAGTGAATTGAAGGCATTTATGATATCTGCTAATTTTATCCACATATGTCCTTTTGATATCTCATACTCCAGCTGTGAGCTGCAGCACTGGTGATGCCAGGCCTGGTGCAAACACAGAGTTCTTCTCTTCGTATTGCCTAAATGTCACTGTTGCTTTTCCAATATGTTTCAAAGATCTTTTTATCATCAAGGTCGGTACCAGCATCTCCATTTTACAGGTGTATCATCTAAAGGTAAAATGACTCAAAAAGCAAAATGTCACTTAGAAAACCAACAGACAGAGGCAATGTAGATATTTTAGTGCTAGTCCTACTCACTCTACTGCTTTGGTACAAGCACTTTTTTTTTCGTGAAGCATCTCTCTGGTCAGTGCCTAATTTATGAAAACAGTTTTGGTTAATCAGATTAGTAAAAGCAGTTTGATGGTACAACTGACATTCACATTCCTTAGCAAGAAAACTTGAACTCTACTCATCTGAAAATAATTTTCACAGTGTCTCAAATTGATAGCTTGGACACGGAAATGTCTGCAGTTAGCAAACAGTTTATTTAGAAATTAAACATCTGTGTGATTCTTTTGGCCTGCCTGAAAAATATGAATAAACATTGTTCAATGCAAGTAGATCTAGTAAATACAAATATATGCATATCAATGGGCCTCACAGGTGGTGGTTGTGCAATGAACTGGTTGCTCTGAGATCCTCCCCCAGAAACCCTGACACAGCAGGATATTGGCAGGGACTGTTGGAATGTACAAACCATGTCTGTTTCTAACCTGTCCACAGCCAAACTGCCCTTTACAGGATATTTGCAACCCAAGCACCCAGCAGCAGAAGATGCTCTCACAAATTCAGGCATCAGGATTTATTCAAAAATCAGTGGCAGATGCTTGACCAGAACCTGCAGCTGAACCTGTTTCTGAAAGGGAAACTGCATTGTCGAGTGCCTTGTTTCAACAAGTCGGCAACAGTGTCTGCATGTTTTAAATCGCTGTGTTGAGTCATCGTCATTTAAGTGGAACTCAAACCACCTAAGTATATTGTCCTTACCAACCTCCTACAAACAGCTGTGGAGCTTTCCCCTTGCAGGGCAGGCACAGCCCCAGAAATCCATCCATGGTGTGAGCCAAAGCTGGGCAGTTATTTTCTCGTTGCTGGATCATGATATATGGTGACAAAGGGAAGTGTACTAGCAGTACTTTGTTTTCTGTGCTTGTTCTTTTAAGGAAGAAAAATAACACTATTGTTCCAAGTGAAATTACACTTGTTCCACTTTCTCTTCCCCTTGAAAATTTGAAAACAGAAGAGTAATCATTTACGTAATAATTTGTTTAGCTGTGGGGTTTTATTTCATTTAATCTCTATACATACACATTTTTCCAGTATACACATTGAAACAGCAGTCATTTGATTTCTTGTTAGTGATTCTGCATTTTCTGTGAGTGTTTTATCTTAAATAGTGGCTCATGCAGCAAGTTTGACTTAAATTAATGGCTTCCTGACTTTTGATGAAATTCTATTTGTGAATACTACTTTTCTGTATTTCTTTTCCTTTGGTAGCTGGCATGCAGCAGTGATACCCTATCAAAATAATCCCAAGGTGTAGAGTGGCTTTAAGACCAGTTCTTACTACATTTTTAAAAACCTGAAATATTCCCAAAACTTGGAAGCACCTATAGCATACATTGTATGGCTGCTACTATGGGTTTTGTTTAAATACTGAATCAAACTTGTGGATGGAAACAAGGAACCAAAGTTATTTCAATTCACACTCCATAATTTCATGTGTTGGGAAGAGCAGAGGTTATGAGTGGCACCTCCAACCTTATGTTCCACAATGGCTTAGTAGGACTTGAAGATGAGATCAGTGAATACAAGGTACCCTCATCAAAGTCCTGAAATCATAAGGCACCTTTACTAAAGGAAAACTTAGGGAGAAGAAAGCAGCATGAATTGTCATGCTGCCTGTACTGCTTCATCATTTCCACAGGTGAGAGAAATCCCAGTTATGGGTAATCCTTTCTAGTGTAGCCCATCCTCTCTTCAGTGTTGCTTCTTTGAGTGATATTTTAGAATCAGTCCTTGGGGACTAAAGGGAGACTTTGTCTGGCCCTACAGAGCAGGCAAGAGACAAGCAGAGCAACCATTCATCTCTGTCACAAATGATGGAGATGGGAAAAAGTTAAAAAGTGATAAAAACAATCCCTTAGCCTGATATGAAACATCCATCCTCTCTTGTTTTAAATTGAGCTGGAGGAAAGGATAGAGAGGAGTGACTGATCTTTTAAAATATATGAACAATCTTTTTGCTGTTTTATAGTAATGTGGAAGACATATCTTGCCAGAGCTGAATTCATGTAATTCATGAAATATTTAGACAACTGTAGTGAGATTATTTTTCATGTTTTAATTTGAAAACCCTTCTCAGTCTTTTTTGTTGTTGAGACTACTGAAGAAGGTAGTTATTTCTCTGGGGAAAATATATGCGGAAAAACCTGGCAGTCTGGCCCAACAGTACTTAAATTCCAAGTATTATAAAACATATGTAACAAGAAGGCTGTTGCTTTCTTTTCAAGGAAGCTGAACAATGAATCCCACTGGGCATTGATGGGAGCAGAGTCAAACTTCCCTCCATTTCAGTGGTTTTATTCTGCTTTTGTGATATGAAGTTAAGACCCAAGTTATACAAAATGCTCAACAGGGAAACTCATACAGCCTAGTGCCTTCTCTGAGGGACCATTCACATACAATTTGTTGCAAGATTAGAATCAGGGGCTCTTTGCTCCCTGTCTCTCTCCTTCAATTTTATATTTCTGTTGTTATGTTTTTCTTGGTACATTTTAAATTCGTGTCCACTTCTTTAATTGTTTGGCTGCCAAAAATCAGCAATGAAGAGTTTGACTTCACAGCAAGATGCAGGCTTGTAGGAAAAGTGATAATGGTTTATGAGATATATAAGGACCCATTTCTTCAAGACTGAGTCAAGTCCTTAAACAACCTAAAAGTACAGCAAAACCATGGGACATTCACAGGAAAATGTAGCGTCCAGCTTCAGCTGTCCTCCTTCAGCAGAAGTCAGAGCATTTATGAATATCAGTCAAGCAGGGCAAGATCTGCCCCTTTTAAATGGTCTTTAACCATTCACAAGTGCTGCTTGGTAACACAGAGGACAGACTTCTGCTCTCCTGGAACAATACTGCAAGATAAAGCTGCTCCTCTGAAGTCAGTGGAGCTCCTTGGAGTATGAATGCCAAGTGGGATATGTCAATATATAGAATCTATATATAATATGTCAGTATATATAATCTAGTTCTGTACGTTTAGTTTGATGGTAGGATTTCTTCTTCAGGATTTGTTTTCATTCAAAGTGTGAATAGAAAACAGTTGGCACATTGAAGATTTCTCATGCATATTTTAAAAACCGTGCTTGTCATCAAAATATTCAACAGTAATATCAATATTGCAATACTTGGTATACCATAATGTTGGAATCCAAAGAAATTGAAATGAGTCAGCATGAAATGTTTTCCTCTTATCAAAATAAATTAGAGTATTGAAATAAAGCATTTCTGCTCTCTGCCTTTGAAAATGTCATTGAAATCACCACATTCTCACAAAAGATTTGGATTTCCCTTTCCAACTGAGAAGTGTATGTTGTACGCTGTCCATCAGGTGAGATGACAAAGAGGCAGAAGGAGAGGATAAACTGGGCTGTCTAGATTTACACAGGAGTAAGAGAGAGCAGGCAAGTGCTGTGTGGTGTGTGCTGGTGGGTGTTAATTCACATGTACCTGCTTAGAGGGATCTGTGGGCAGCTCTGAACATTGTGATGTGTCCAATTTCTTTCTGTGTGAGTAAAGAAGAATATGAATACTTGAAAAGCCGAAGCCTGTGCTGGAGTAGAAAAGCCAGCCCTACTACAAAGAAATTCTTGTGCCTCTAATTACCCTTCTTCACCTATAGGTGGAATTTCCACTCCAACAGCTTTAGCAAGGAGCCTGTCAGCATGGGAGGAGATTTCTGTTTGTCTTTGTACACCAAACATTGGCTCTGTTGTGCAGCACCAATTTCTGATTCGAATGATTTCCTGAATTCATTCCCTTTTGTACCTCAGGGAAGGAAGAAGTGATCCTCTTGAAAATTCAGATAATTGCTTTTATTTGATTTTTATTAAACCTCATTCAAGAATAATATGATGGCTTTTTTTATTACATTGTTCATCACTGTGGCATTTTTAAATTTGCTTTTCTAAAAGAAAGAATTTACTAAGTCAAAGATTTAATTCAATGATTTTTGCTGAAAGAAAACTGGGAGATCTTTTTGAGGTTTGTTTTGATTTCAAAGACTTTTGTAATATTGGTGTCTATCTACTATCTCTATTTCCTGTCTTTAACAGCCCAGGTTCCAGCCAGCAGCCCATGCTGTGGTTTATTGTGTGCACATCTGGAGCTGGCTGGGCTGGCATGGCCCCGGCTGTGCAGGGCTGCTGCTGAGGGGAGGCAGTGCAAGGGTTGCTCTTTCTCCCCTGCTGTGGCTCACTCAGATCGCCTGGCAGACGCTGATAGCAGCTCTGGGGAAACTGCAGGCTCCAGTTCCATCAGGAGATAAGCACGGGGTCAGGCACAGAGCTGCCGTGGGGGTTATCCCACCACAAAGCAGGAGGAAAGGCTCCCTTTCTGGCTTTGCCTTAGTCATGGGCTCTGGGTGACCACTCAGGCTTCCTGCTGGAGAGCAGGCACGTGGGGCAAAGTCCTACTCTTTGCTTCCTTCCTCCATACCTCCATCCCTCCCTCCCTCCATCCCCCTGTCCCTCCATCCATCCCTATAAATCTCTTCTGTAGTGGATGTTACAGGCATCATTCTCACTGTATACACAGGGTGACTGATGAAGAGAAGCAAAATGTTCTGCACTTAGGAGAAATAAAAGTAGGCAAAATTCTGGACCGACCACTTCATGTTGCTTACATACAGTAAAGAATATGGGGTTGGGAAATTTAACCTGTTTACCTCTTTGCTGCCAGTGTGGCATCATCCACCATCCTTTAATAAGTCACGCATAGAGCTACTTGATGTATAGTTTTATGAGACCTATCATTTTAAGAGTTGGTCATTTAAAGATAAGTGTTTAGGAACATGACATTTTCATATACTTTTAAAGCAAGTTTTCCCCTTTTTCCATTTTATCACAGAAAATGACATCTCAAAACACTGTGAAGACTTTTTAAAAGGCTCTTTTTACATGCAAAAAGTTTTTAACAAGAATCCAGTCATCTTAGTTAATCCCTTTAAACTGTGTCAATATTTACTTTTAACTGGAGTTTCAAATACTTGATGAGCTGCACTCCTAGTTTAATCAGGACAATTCCCATTGACTGGGAATTATGGCTGAACACTGCTGAGGTTTACCCAGGTCCTCACAGTTACAACTGGTGATGGCAGTAAGGATGGTGGAATGTCTGTTGTCAGCATATGCATCTGACCATGAATAAGTGGGTCCCCCAGGACTGCTTTTAGTCAGCTGCTGGGGTCCTGTCACATCTGTGATGTTCTGTACCCCCCACAAGGGTTCCAGAAGGGCCCATCGTTGTTAAAATAATCAGTATGGGACTTACAAAACACTGCGTTCACCCATGTCTGTTCATCCATGTCTTTTGGGAAGAAATGTGGCAATTTGGCAATAGCTTGACCCCTACTCAGAAGGGTGACAGAGAGGAGCAGTCACAACCCCCAGCACCCTGTAACCCTTTATGTGCCCTGAGTGAGCAGCTGATCCCCATCCACACGGCACAGTTTTGTTACTGAGAGCCTGTAAATGCAGACAGGACTTCAACAGCTCTTAGAGGATAATGGGCAGCTACAGTTGCTTCAGCATAGGTGTCTTTGACAGAGCTAAAGACTCTTATTAAGCACTGCAGCCACTTCCCATGGTTATCTGCAACCTATAATTTCTGAGAGAAGCATATTTTTAATGCGACTGGCACACGGACTTTTGTTTTCTAATTTTGATGGAGTAATGACATCTTTGCACTGCAGGCCAAAAGACAGGCAGATGGAGCACCATTTCATTACATGGTTACCCTATTTCACCTTGCCTTCCTTGAGGCAAGGGACAGGTTATTTCATACCACATGGGACAGCTTGCCCTTGCTCTTATCTGGTAGCAGATGTATTTGGATCAGAGGAGAAGTTGCTTAGTCCAAGATGTGGCTGACATTACATTCCTTAAGGTATCTGGGCAATGTGTCCTACTCATATCCTCAGTGTTAATAAGAAATTTTGTTCCATTTAAAGCTGGATTTTCCTTTGCTTTTTCTGTAACATGGAACAGAAAACAGTTGGTGTCTGTAATGGCTGACAGTAAGTCCTCTGTTACTGCAGTAACAGGATATTCACAGTACTCTGATGCCCTTCTTGTCTGTCTTCATAAATCTCTGGCCTTCTTTTTTTTTTTTTTTTAAACTATAGTTCTTATTTATCCTGAGTGGCATGAGGAAGCATTTCCATGGTGGAGGATGTGGAGTCATCATGCTGAGGAGCCTTCTGTCATTAAATATGTCCCACACCATTGATTGCAGGAGTCACTTTGGATGACTTGGGTGTCCCCTTGCAGTCCCATGTCCCCAGGTAGGGGAGATGTTTCCTGTCTGGTAACATGCTAACAGAGAAAGGCCTCACCTCACCCTCATGATCTTCAGTGGAGGACACCACAGGGACATAGAGAAGGCAATTGAAAAAATCAAAATCTTGCCTGGCTTTTCAGGATAATGCCTGGCCTCGGACACCACGTTGCTTGTCATTTTCCTGACCGTGTCACGTTCGGTTGCACATTGTTTGCACTTAATGTTAGTGAAACAAATTGAAAATAAAATAAAGCTATGGCAAAGATCAGAAGGCAGAAGAAGGTGAGTAAATATAAAGAGTGAAGTGAAAGAATGTGACTGGAGAGCAGCGGATGCTGAATGGTGTGCTTCACAAGAATTTGAGTGCAAGCTTCCCCAGGAACCACACACATCTCTGCAACACAGCTCTTAAGTCTCCAGCTAGTCACCCTTTTCCTTACAGATTAATATTCATTTTAGGACATCTCAGCTTCTGGCTACTGCTGGCTCTAAGGTATTTATTTTCTGAGAGACTGACTTTCACACCATGTAATAAATTGCTGAGATATATGGGGCATGCGGAGAACTGTTGGGTACATTTCAACTAAAAAACCAGACTGGATCAATCTCTCTGCATAGACATATTTCATTTTGTGAGTAGGAAAAGAAGATACAGATGATTTTTCTGGGTTTTTTCTCCACAAAGGGAGAGGAAGAAAAGTGGTAACACCCTCTCTTTGCTTTTTGTTTATTTTCTGGTAGAAGTTTGCTAAAATTAAACATTTTCAGAAATATTTTAAGCTTAAATAACTTTAAAGTAGATCTGGATCTGAAATTTAACTAAATCAGAAATGCAAGACCTTTTCTCATTGCTTTCTCCTGATGTTAAATATTCTCCATATTACCACGCTCCAGTATTTTGGATTGTTGAGTCACCCCACAGAGTGGCTCTGGAGCTTCCATCCGCTGTCACAGCTGTGGCAGTTCATACCATATTGAGATTTCTTCCATGTTCTAACTGCTTTGCAATATAAATGGGCAAAGGCACTGTGTCTTTGCTTGGTCTCTTTGGAATCAATCAAAAAAAAACCAGCACATATCAGATGAACCCTAGTGTTGTGTCTCTCAGATTCTTTGCCATCTGGAACAGTTTCCTTAGGGCTCAAGAGTTTTTTCCTGAAGACCACCCCCCACCAGGCTACTGAAGCATGCTTGTCTCTTCCTCTCTCCTCCCCAAAAACTTCCTTTTGAATATTATGAGTCAGTTATACGTTTCCTTATTATCTTCTGGTCTCGTGGTTGGTCAGAGAACTGTCCCGTGTCAAAGTCTGTTTGTTGTCTTTTAGCAGTGCTTGAATAGATGACAATCCATTCCAGGCTACAGTGGATCCCCAGCCATGTTGACATTTAGGAGACCAGAGCAGCTCTGCAGCAAATCTCTCCATCATTCCCATTTATCCTGCGCTGGTTTCATTTGCTGTTTTGGTGCATGTGGATCATATTTCTTGTGAAGGAAACTAAACCAGAAGTTCTACTTGAGGTACCTGCCAATGGTGCTTCAATCCCTTTGGAGAGAAAAGAGATCTATGGCCTACACTTAAACCACATGGAATTGGGATGTCCAGTCCAGTAAATCAAGCTAAATGCAGTCTGAAGTAAAATGCCAAGTCACATGCACTCTAAACGTGACTGTGAGCCCTCACAGCCAGCTGCACTGTCCTACTGCTCTGCTCTTACTGTGCCTAATGGCTCACTAATGTAGGCAAAGTCAGAGGCACATAAAAGGGACAGCAGTTTTAT
Organism: Rhabdornis inornatus; assembly: GCA_013397075.1. Classification (NCBI taxonomy): domain Eukaryota; kingdom Metazoa; phylum Chordata; class Aves; order Passeriformes; family Rhabdornithidae; genus Rhabdornis; species Rhabdornis inornatus. The sequence goes on along the minus strand of VWZS01004141.1, from coordinate 855,095 downwards.
ATCATCAGCTTCCTAAAATCAATGAGTTCATAAGTTCTGAGATCATTTAAGCTCCTGACTTATGTCTTCAGGCAGCCAGCAATATACAAATCGTACAGTCTACAGTACCTGCAGAGCTGAATTTGTTAGATGGTGTTACAATAATTAATGGATTTGTAAGTGATAAAAAGATGGGGGGAGCAGAGAAATCATCTATCAGTATTTCACCTATTGGGAGCTATGATTAAGTCCTTGAAGCTTTGAGATGTGGTCAGGCTGCAGAGCAGTTTAGGATAACAAGTGAAGACTGTTATCATGTCCAATTACTCTCTAAAGGAAATTAAGAGAGGCAGAATATAATTACTTGAACTGGAATGTAGCCAGGGTGTTGGTATGATCATTTGCTATATGACCATTAATGACTGTGGTAGAAAACTGTGGATTTAATGCCATGAGGTAAATATTCACTCTCACCAAGGAGTCTGCTCGTTAAGAATAATATGGATGCAGTCATAAAAAGAATGTTAATTGAATCTTGTGTTTGGGTGAACATTCATCTTCTGAAACCAAGTATCAGCACTAACATCACTCAAAATACATAGAAATGCTGTTTAACATCTATTGGGGATAGGGAATCGAAAGGGCTCTCTATCATTTTTTTTGGTTCTGATGACAAGGGATAAGATGAAATGTCCATAGTTAGTGCAGACTGGCCTCTCTCAGAAACTACAGAAGGAAACATACAGGGATGCAAGCAAAACTGCTAAACAGAATGGATTTAAGGAATGGCTTATCAGAAATTCTAGATATAAAAATAAGATTTTGAGATTTCATGGAAGCCAGAGTGTTTAGCAAATGATGTACTACTGTGCCTTTTGTCCTCCTTCTGTCCTGAAAGTAACAACAAGATTTTGTATGTCAGTAGTCTTTCATGCATTTAGATTATGCTTCAATTGAGTTTCATAGTTCTCCAAAACAGAAGGATAAACACTACATGATAATTGCTTTACCTTTTACTGCAGTGTAGCAGATACATAACCACATTATCAATAGAGGCGTGAAAAAAAAATCAGTGCTTGACAATGCTTCAGGAATTTGAGATGGTAAGAACCCAGTTTATACTTTTAACATTTGAGAATAAAAGCTTTATATAGTCCTATGACTATTTCTGTGCAACATTTAGGTCATCAGCTACCAAGATGGTTACATACATCTTTTATACCCAACCTAGCAGTTCATATCAATCCCTGTTAGGATGCCGAGCACTCCAGCAGTTGCCAGACTTTGAAAACTTTTAAAGTACTTTGCTAGTGAGAGGTGGTTTGCTTAATTAGTGCCCACAGTAGCCAGGGCTTCACAGCTCACCTGAAGGATCTGGAATATGTAACTGCTCTGTGTCTCTTTTCACATAGCACAGGTTCATCACAAAGGTCCCTCTGCTGAAAGAGCTGTGTCCACAGATGGTCCTACAAGAAAGAGCTTAGAAGAGGCATTTCTGAGTCTTTATCAGCTTGAGGAAGACCCTGAAATCATGTAATTCAGGTACAAAACTATATCCTAATATCCACTAACATTGTTTATTTCAAGTTACTTTCCTTTGGTAGACCTGAATTTACTCAAGATGCTCCTGTGCTTGGCAATTTTCTGCAAGGAAACCTTGATAGACTGTGGAAAATGTTAAACACAGCTTGTAAAGCTTGTTGGTAAAGAACTGGCCTCTTAAAAATGCATGAGACTTGATCCAAACCTTGCTCAATTCCACGGGATAGTCTCCTTCACATAGCAGGTGAGGGTTTTTTGGAAACTGATGAGCTTGCAGGAAGGTTCATCCAAACCCAGAGAAAATTGTAAAGACATTTGTGAATGAGGACAGGGGAGAGAGAGAAATAGCAGTCTCTCCTCTTACTGCTTTCCTGAAAGTCCCACAAGCATTTTTATGCTTCTGGAAGAGCCAGAGGTAAGAGACCTGTTTGATTTAAATCAAGAGAAGCTTGTTAAAAATATTTAAGCCTCTGAGAGAGCTTCTTACATTAGCATGATTATTTAGTCTGGAAAAAGGACTTCATTGCAGTCATCTTTGGGAGGCCCAGAGTGCCAGCTGCAACTCCTGTAAAAGGAAATTCCAGCCAGCACAGAGAGTGCTCCTGTTCCCATTGCCCAGAGTTGCCTGTGCCTGGCCAGGGCTTCTGGAGGCTCCAAGCCGCTCTTGCTTACTGCTGCTCTACAGGGTCAGAAGGCTCCTGTCATAAACACACATCCTTTCTGAAGGAAAGGACCAGACCTGCCTTCTGAGGCACCACTGACAACTTTAATAACTTATCTGGCAGAGGACAACCAGAAGAAACCAGATCTGGAACTGGCAAAGGGACCTCAAGGTCAGCCCTATTTCAGCACATGGCATTTCATAATGGAATGTGAACAATAAATCCCATCATGTCTTTAATAATTCAATAGTTAGGATGCTGGGAGAGGAGAAAATCTGTGGTGTAGTTCATCAAGTTTTATGCCATTCTCTTACTTCTGAGCCTGTAAAGGCAGCTAACAGCACTTAACCTAACACTGCTGCTATTGCTACACAGGAAAACATTCATTAAACTGCATAACTCTGAGAAGAAAAGCCTTAATTCATCAAGCCATGTACATCAAAGGGGGATCTTTTATAACATCATTACGTGAAGGGTATGTTTTTTTCCTTTTTAACTGAAACTGTGACAGATCAGTCCCTCAGGCACCTTGTAACGGTGGTGGCCACGCCACAGGTTGTGAAGGACTTTATTGACCATGAGGCCTTTCATAGCACTGCCTGGAATGAAGAGGAACTTTATTCTAGCAGAAATATACAGGATATAGTGAGCAAACATGGGAGCTGGAACATGCTGCCTTGTGCAGAAAAGAACCTCCTGTGCATCCTCTGCAGAAAGTTAACTGCTCCATGGAGCATCTCTGATGTTCTGTGGTGTTGGATGCTGTGCATGGGCAGCTGGCATGCAGGCATGTTCCCTGGTACTTGTCAGAATATGAGTTTGTGAGAAGCAGATGAGGATGTAAGACTTGGGCAGGTGGGTTGGCTAGAGGGAGGAGTTTTACGTGTCATTGTAGTTCCCAAATTTCCTGATCAGAGCAGCTGAGATGATTAAGCAGAGAGAAGGAGGCATCTGACTTTTTAAACAGGTAAAAGTGTATAGAAAATTTTTTCTTCCACATATTTCTATGCATTTTCAAAGGTGTTCTGTTTTCCTTCTATTCTATTGCAGTCAAGCACCCATACTGAGGCTTTGGAGCAAAGCCACAGTTCCAGTCTTTATTTCTAGCCTCCTGGTATAGATCCATAAATAAAGTAAACGCCCTTGTGGCAGAGTAATCTTCGAGAATGTCTCAACATGAATAAACTTCTGTAGCGAAACTATAACCCTTTCCCTGCAACTCAAATGAAGCTCATCTGATTGATATCTTTTGTCATTATCATTATGGACCACACTGAGAGTGACCAGGTTCCCTGTTTCCCGGCAGATATAACACAAAAGATAGCAAGAGGAGCAGTGGCAGTGGCAGTGCCTGGCAAAGCCCCTGGCACAGGCAAACTCTTCAGCTGCCTGGGCAAGGCAGAGTCACAGCTGCTGGGGCTTCTCTGGCGCCTTCCGAAGGCTGTGGCAAAAGGAAAAGCCAGATAGGAAGTAACATTTAAGTTTGGTTTTAAAATTAAGATGCAAATCTGATGCACAAATATCCTACAGCAGGCAAGTCCAAAAGGAGCATGTTTCATTTTGGATCAGCTTAAATTTCTTAAACTAACTTCACTGACATTTGTCTTGTGCCAGTTAATTTACTTATGTCTGCTTTACACACTCACACTAAGCACAGATAAAGTTCTCCACACAAAGGTTTATGCTCACATGACAAATCTTAGGCTGTAACAGAAATGTTTCTTTTTTTTTTTTTTTTAGTGCATCAGAACAGCCACCACTGTGCACGGTTATTTGTTCTTGGTGGAACATTTGCTGTGTCACAGGCAGGCTGCGAGGAAAATGGGAATAAGCCTTTTGCCAAGGAAGATGCAGAGCAGACCTGAACAGCTGAAGGGAGAAATGGAGGCAGTTAAAACTTTGTGAGTAATTTTTAGCTGATCCTGTCTTTCTTTTACCAGAAAATACTAATTTAAAATATTTAATTAATGTAGGTATTAAAAATATAGAGGGATTTCAATGCCCTGTGAAACGCTTAGTGATTTTAGAAGAGTGAAGTTACTGTAGAAAGTTAATCCAAAAATTTGTAGGGATTTTTCCCCCCAAATTATCCTGCTCTAATCAGTTCTAATTCTCTCTTTCTTTATAAAGGAGAAAGAGAGAGTTTTGTAGAGCATTTTGAAAAAGGTATAAGTTCTCAGTCTTCGCTTCCCAATCTTCCCACACCCCAAAAAATGCCTGTACTTGGAGAGTCACACAGTTCGCTTATCAAAAAAAGAAGTTAGAGAGTCCCCATTTCTGATACACCCTTTCATCCAGTGTATCACAGTTCCTATCACTCCTTATGGCTGCTTCTGCCTTTCACAACAGATAGATAAAAATAAACATGTGCTTCTAGTTCTGCTTTCTGAACCATTAGAAGAACACAGAAGCAGAACAATAACATCAATAGCTCGGCGTTTTTTTCTCTTGCACCGTCGTGATCCAGAGTCTTTTGGGGAGCAGCAGTCACCAGCTCCCCATGACAGTGGCTGAGCAGGGTCTGTAGGGACAAGGGTCAGTCTCCCACCTTTGAGGGTGGAAGAACAGAAATGTAGAAAAAGCTCCTGCTTGTTTAAGGGCAGGAAGGAAGGCATTTTTTTTCTGTTCTAAAGCAAACTGCAATTTCAAGCTCTCTCTGAATACCTTTCAAGTACATCTGCTGTAAAGCCTTTGGAGCCACTGTTATTTACAAAGTAGGAAAGTGCAACCAATGCAGATTATAAGAGCTCTTCCCCAAGAAGAAAGCAAGAAGTATGCACTCTTCCAGCATCCTACCAGGGCTAAATTATGGTGGTTGCACTTGTAGGCAGGCAAACAGTCATTTAGCACGGTACTTAACCTGTACAGTCATGGCGCTTGCAATGACTAATGGTTAGGTTAATTTTCTCTATTCCATTTTAAATAAATAGCCCTTCTGGTTAGTTCTCTGCATATTATGCTTTGTGCATGCTATGTGCAAAACATCCTGGTATGTACTGTCTCCAGGCATTACAACACTTTCCTTTCCCAAGTTTATTCCAATCTTGACCAAATGAACCAAAGGAAATATGCATAATTTTTTCCTTTACTAGTTATTGTTCCAGATATTTTCATTGTCGTTACTTTTTCTTCCAGCTGTTGAGTGAATCAAGTGGCTGGCATTGTTCAAGTGATTTCTTCTTCTTTTAGTCTTCTACCTGCACTTACAAGGTTACGTTTCCCAAAAATATTGGCTATCAGAATATTTGATTTTTAGTATTTAAATATATTTGGGCCAAATTTAGAACAGAAACAAAAAGGTATGGATCTGACTTAATGACTCCAATTTAACCTCAAGTAATACATGAATGAGCTGCATATATATGAACTATGAAACCAAGGTATTATTCTGCTGTGTTCTGTAAGTCCACTCAACCCATGATTTATTTTAAATCACTTAGGGTAATCACCTTCTTTTAGCATGTCACTATATATGACCTTTTGTGCAGGGAGAAGTTGATCATATCATAAACAGCTGTGGTGCTGGGATGAACCTATTGAATTATTTTATGGTGCATCTTTACATTGTCTTCACACTAAGATTAGTACCCATGTGAGATAGAGGCTGCATAAGAAAAGTCTCTGAAATAAAAGCAGAAAAACTGCCAAAAACTTCATTTTCACTGGGACCTGGTGCTTTCCCAATTCAATAAAGAAATCTGGTTCTCTCTCTCCTTGTCGCCCAGGACATTCTGCTGGGCAAAATCCTGTATTTTACCTGTAACATTTTTATGATGGTTTGTTCAACTCCTTTCTGTCATCACAGAAGGATTAGTGGATTGCTAACTTCTAACATGTCCCTTCCTCCTTCCCTGCTTTAAATGACAAATCAACTCACTGGGAGCCAGATACCAAAACCATTTATTTCTTTAAATGCTACCAGGCATCAAGGTCTGTCTCCAGCTACCTTTGTAATTTTGGCCTAACTCTGCACTTGTCACTCATAAGATCTACAGTTGTGGAAACTGTCAGCAGTACAGCGCTATGAAATTCAAACAGTCTCTGTGTGGTGGTGTCTGATAAGATAAGAAAAGTTATTTTGTGATTTCAAGATAGTTTGTCTCCTCTGACAGCTTTCATTTCAGTGTTAAGGAGTTCTAGCACAGCATTTGTCTGTATTTTTAGGAAACAAATATAGTTTAGGAAACAGTTTACTTTTTTTTTTAATATAATAAAACTACCAATACTGATTTTTAAATGAAATTAGGATACCTAAATGAAATATACTTAATACTCTAATAGGTACATTTTACTATTGCATTTCATCAGCTTTCACTCTATTTCACTGAAAAATATTTAATTAAAGAAAGAAAAATCACACGATTCAGCTTTCACAGAAGTACTGTTGTATTTTAGTTTAGTTGAGATGTTGAGAAATGATAGTGAGGAAGAACATTTTGAAAATGTTAGGTTGCCTTTTTAAAGATCTGGTGTCTTTGGAAAGGTGTTAAAAAAGAAAAAAAAGTAAAATCTGCAAAATAAGACCTTCATTCTGCAGTTTCATTCTGGCTGGGGCTCATGTAAGGACATCATTTCCTGCTTGGGAAAAGGCTCTACTTTTTCTTTAACAGAGATGGTCCTGTTCTCATTTTCTTTATTTTCTATTTATTTTGGACCAGCATTTCTAGGACTCCTAAAGTGTGTTACAATCATGAGACTACAGTACATGCATTACCTGCTGCAGGCAGTGCCTCTCAGTTTTATCAGTATCTATCCTGGGATCAAAAGGTTTTCTCTGAGCAAGGTGAGTGCAATATGACCTCGTAATTCCCTGTAAGACACTATTGCAGAAGAAATCTTGGTTTATACTGTGATAGTTTGTGTTCTTCCATGTATTCTCCAGTCATGCATGAGGTCTCCTGAGTGTCTTTGCCATGAAGTGGAGCTTCCCTGAGATTTAGTGGACATGTTCTGGAGCACTCCCCATATGTGTGCTGCCATCTCTGTTCATAGAGCAGCTATGGTCTCTGCTCTGCAGGGTCCTGCTTTTAAAAAATAAATCTCCCTAGGAGTAGGGTGCAATGAGCAAGCAAGGCTGTGAGGAGATGCTTGGCCACGTTCTGATAAAATATTAATGACATCAATTGGAAATCAATGTCAGTTTTATACTCCTTGCAGAGTCAGTGCTAGATTTAAGCTAATGTAGAGCACTTCTGAAATACCCAAATGCTCAAAGTGTTCCCTGTTTGCAAGGGAGAACCTCCCAGAAATGAACTGCCCCACACAAACCAAAGCTGCTCAGGACTCTTGCTCTGAGAACAGCATCCACCTCCACAGTATAATTCTTATCCCACTTTATCATCATTCCTAGCAGTTCCTTTCCTCCTACTGCCTGTACAGCTGCAGCATGGAAGCTTTCCCCACATCCCTGCTAGCTCTGCACTGCTCCAGGAGCTGTGCAAAGACTCATGAACAGCTTGAGTTCAGCACTGTGCTGTGGGACACAGAGCTGGGCACCCAAAGCAGCAGCACTGCCTGGACCACACTGCGTGGGAGAGCTGGGATCAAAGAGGGCTTTCCTCACTGCCCAAATCCTCACTCCCAGGCAGGGCTGGAGGTGTTCTATGACCTTGAAGTCCTCCTGAAAAATATGGTTAAACAGATTAAGAGATTTGCTGTAAGTCATGTCCATTTCCAAATTTTCTGTTAAAGAGAAGGTAATACGTGCCTTTTCTTGAACAGGACACAGCATTCTCTGTGCAGGGGTTTGCTCTGGAAACTAGGTTTACAAACTTGTGCTGGCAGCTTAGAAAAGCATAACAGCATATTAACATTTCCTCAGTATAGAACCTAACTTGGTGCTTGGGCAGGCAAGTTTTAGATATTTTGGACAAATGTATGGAGGGCTGCTGGAATCCATTTTAGCAGCTAATATGTTGAACTTCTGAGTGAGATTGTGCTAGTGTATATTTTCAAAAGATTGAACTATTTTTTATTACATTGAAGATTTGTTCTTTATCAGAATGAAGAACTGAAGAGGTTTAATAAATGCTCTTCTCCCTAGAGTCCTTTCCCTTTGAAAATTTTAACTGCACTGACATCTAAGGGTCCAATTCACAGACCATGAACTTGGGGACAATGTTCTTCTTTAATGTAAGGAGAGGTCTGACCCAGGTCCCCGGGAGAAGACCCAAAGCCATCATTACATGCAATGCTCATCAGCTTTAAGTACCACACAGCAGACCATTTGAACAGGTTTTGTGTGGGGGTTTTTGTCTTCAGTGTTTCTGTGGTGTGTGACCGAATTGAACTTTATAAATATCAAATAGGCCTGTGGCCAGACTGCTGTGGCTGTGGCATGTACAAGGGAAAAAGAGAAAGGCACTCTTTGAAACTTGTAATTTTCCTCTCTTTGCTTTCTGTGTATTGTATTTTAGCATTTTAATATCTGTGTCTATATTTAGAGGCACCTGCCAGCCTCTTTGGCTGCAGCACTTCAGAGATCACAGCCATAGTGTGCTGGCCCCATTGCAACTGGCTTTGTCCTCTGGTTTCTTTTGCCTCAGGTAACTTTTGCATGTAAATATGTTTTGCTTCCTGTTCTGTAGAACTGAAGAACCACAGACTAGTCAAAATGGGGGAAGAGCCTGCCAATAATAAGTGGATCTTTCAGAAACATGATTTAAGAAGTCTTGACTGGAAATCAATCAAAGTCTATCACAGAGTATTTGAACTTCAAGACATTTTAGTATGAAGCTGAGGCAGGAGAAAACACCATCAGAGTCCTTTATAATGGAGAGATCCAGTGTTTTCATAAAGAGATAAAAGCAGACTTTCCAAGGACAGAACACACTCCCTCGGACTTTTGCACTGGGTTCAGACTAAACAACCTGAATTTAATTGAGATTTTCCTTTCTCTTTTTGCTTAAGCCAGCAGCCATGCTGTGCAGATCTGTGTGCTTTGTGTAAACAGCAAAATCAAGGTGTTTTCTTACATTTCTAATAATAATTAACCTCTATTCTGTGTATGTCCCAAGACTGGGGACATCAATAATACTGTAATCTGCTTGTTCCATTTTTGCTAGTCTTCCATATGCAAGTGTGCTTGTGGTTTTTGGTAAAAATTCAGCCTGTTACTTACTTAAAAAGGTTTCTATTAAAGAACTGGTCATGTCAATCACATCTGTGGTCTACTGGCTCATCCTTACCCAACCCTTCATAGTATAAGGCTTTTCTGGGACAACAGCCCACTTTATATTCTGGTACAGTCATCAAGTGCAGTATGTGATCATAATTGAGAGAAAAAGAAACAGGAATTGCATTGCAAGTCACCATATGACTGTAAAATGGTTATTTTAAGTAATTTTTTTTGTAATTACTTTAAACTCTCTCTGAGGTTACTAATTTCAGAGGAGTTTTAAGGGCATTACTTTAAAAAATAGTGGTCACAAATTAATAAATGCAATGATTTAGGGGCCCTTCCCCATTTTATTAACAAAATCCTAGAACAATTAATTTTAACATTTAATCAGTTTTTAATTAACTTTTTTTTAAAAGGCCATGATATGTTTTATGTGGTTGCTGAAACACAGTGCCTGTGTCAGACTTTCTCCTGTTACCAGCACGTGGACAGATACAGCAAAAATAATTCTGTCATTCCAGGGCTTTCTTTTCTGTACTTTATGTCCAAATATCTTTTTCCTGTGGCATAATATCCTAATTCACTCAACTTCAAGGTCCAAGTCTCTCAAGTGGTTTGTAGGATATTGTTCAGTGACAATCTACAATATAGGGGACAGTGCATCACATGCACTGACAAAGAATACAAAACATATACAGGAATAGTAGGAGTTGCAGGACAGTGATACCAGGCTGCAGTACAGAGCAAGAAGCAACACAGGCAGTTTTATAGTGAAACTTGAAACTATCAATGTTTATAAAAAAATAAAAAAAAAAAAAAAAAAAAAAAATTAAGGCCAGTTGGGGAAACAAATGTCTGGTAGAGGAGAAGTGCAAGAAGGGGGAAGACCGTTCTCTAGGAGTTATCAGGTTGCACCTGGAGAACAGAGAAGCTAAATTTAACCAGCAAGGAGAAGTTTGCAACAGTACATCTTAACAGTGTGGTTAAGCAACATAAAAACACTGAAATCAGCCAGAGATTCTGATATTTAATGCCTCATATACCAGGAGCTGACTCAACAATAGCACAGTAATATTTCAACATACATTTTATGACATATTTCCCTTGCCAATGTGCTAAAGCCAATCTATAATTAGATATAATAATTAGGAGCCAGGTAATATATTATTTGACTTGAGTGAATGTTTTGCAGTAAAGACACACACTTTTCTTGCTTGAATTTTCCTTAAGCAAACCATATTTTCCTGGGATTGCCAGCTTACTACTTTGATTACTGCTTTTTCAGTTTTCTTGAATTGCAATGATTACTGTTTGTCTGGACTATTCTCAGTCACCTACACTTCCACAGGTGCTAAATCATGGATAAAATAGAAGTTGAGAATTTGAAATTTTGGGTTGTGTAGTCCCATTATGTTATGGTTATTACACATGTGGCTTCTTTTGAGGTTATATCTCTAAGAAAGTGAGGTCAGGTCTTCCTGTCAGGGCTATCACTTAAATCAGCAGAAGCTGTTCTCTTGACATGTCCAGTGGAGGCCACATCCCTTTCAGGTTTGTTACCTTCTGCTGGCCTCACTGTGATCACTGGCAGAGGAACTGCACATGGATACAAACAGCCCTGCCTTGCCTTGCAGCTCCTTTGCAGATGCACCTGTGAACCCTGGGAAGGATGATGTTTATCAAAAGGTGGCCAGTATGATTAGCCATTTCAATCTAGAGTCCTGGCCACCATGCTCAGGACTTCCAGGTTTTCCATGCTGCCATGGAAACACACAAAGATTTACCACGGGAAAAAAAAAAAAAGGAAGGAAAAAAAAAAGAAAGAAGAAAGAAAAAAAAGACAGAAATCTGGGGAAGGCAGTAGTGTTCAGGGGACAAAGTTTAATCCTCATTAAGTGGTGTAATGTTGAATATGATTTGCTGTACTGCAGCTTTGTTAGTCAGCTAACAGCTTGATTTTACAACTCTGTGCATATACAGTTAATATTTTTATTTAAGAAATCCCAATAAAGGTAATATGCCTTGTGCTGTAGCTATGGCTTGAAAAAGAACTGAGTTAAAGCCGAGTTTCTTTATATGGCACTTAAAATTTAATTGTGTTTTTTTTCTTTTATTGATCTTTTGAACACTTCATTTGGTACCAAAAGCGAAAGGAAGCTGAATCACCGGTTCCAAAGCCTTAAGGCAAGACCGAGCAGTCCAGATCTAAACTGAAATCTGAATATTGAGAGATCACCTTTCATCTATGATGCTAAAACAAAACCTCAATTTCCTCCTCATCTTCCTGAACTTTGGAGTGGCTGATGTTGTCAGCCTGTGTAGAGGCTGTGGAAGAGAACACCTGAACTGTCATGCCAACCTTGGCTACAAATTGCCTCCTCTTCTAGACAAGAGCATTTTCTTCTATATAGTGCATACCTTCTGCTTTTACTGTGAAATAGTTGAAATGATGCAGTAGAATTCAAATAGCACAAACACCCTGCATGGCCTCACCACCTGCACCAGCTGTGGCACTGCTGCTGGTGGCACTGTCCTGTTGGGGGCACATTTGCTGTACGTGCAGCTGTTCAGCCAGGATGGGCTTCTGGTTTCTCACCCTGGCTATGCTACGCAATGTGATTAAATTAGATCTCTTACATTGTTCACTGACTTCTGGTAAATTACACCTTTGATTTCTGGTCCAATGAAAAGGTGCTAATTATCTTTTTAAGTGCTCATTTAATGTTCTGCAGTGACATAAAGCATGAGTGCAGCCGCCTGCATGCCCAAACCTTCCAGAGGTTTCTCCCAGGCTGCTCACTCTCATCAGCCTTTTTCATTTTTCCTCTGCTCCTTCCCTCTGTCCCTCCAAGGCACTTGCTGTGTGCCAGTTCTGCAGCTGAATAAATCTACAGCATTGTTTGCTGCAACTGACTCCATTTTAACCCATGAAAAAAAGAAAACTGGCATCCTGTCTGCATTGCCTGGCTCGCTCTTCTCTCTTAGATGGAGCTTAGCAGACCTCACTTTACAAATGTCTGCCTCTACTCTTCTCTTGAGAAGGAAGTTTTTCTCGGGAAGCATTTCACCCATGCCTTACACAATCTGCACCTGCCCTTTTTGTAAACAGTTTAATAAAAGCTCTCTGCTGTTGACTGTCCTTATGTGATCAGCGGCCCTCGGAGGCCAAGGTGCCCAAACCCACCCACCAGGACCTGCACACGCACATCCCTGGGGAGCAGCTGGTGCCAGGGGCTGCTATTCCTGGAAAGCCTCACAGCCTAGGCTCCCCATGTGCGAGGTGGTGGAACCCTGGCAAAGTCCATGGATGCCCCTTGGATGGTTGGGACACCATCCTGCTCTCAAGCTTCTCACTTCATTCCCTATCCCTAGACCTGGACACTGGTTACTCCAAGCTCAGCATCTCAGCTGAGCTGTGCCAAAGCTGTGGCTGCTCCCCAGTGTCCCACCTCTCACATGGGGACACGGCAGGGGTTCTGCAGAGGCATTCTCACAGCTGCTCCCTGGCAGCCCCACCTCCCCTCTGCCTGCTCAGCACTGGTGGGTAAAGGCATTGCTCCCTCTGTACTGGCTCTGCGCTCAGGTTTTCAGTGGTGGCTTTACTGCAAGGAAAGCAGAAGCTTAAAATGCAGTTGTCACCTAAGTGCATGTAACTACATTCTGTAAAAAACCTGCCAGATTCTAACAGCTTGTATTTAAATAATGGAAGGTACCTCAAACATTGCTTTTCCAATTGCTAATGCCATGCCTGCTGGTTCCCTGTGCGTTCTGGTAGGTGTCCCCAGACCATCACTGCCCCACAGTTGTACACTGGGCAGGGTTTGCCCCAGGCTCGGGGTTACCCTGTCCCTGGCAGGTCCCAGCCTTGTGCCAGGCTGACAGCCAAAAATGTTTTAGTTTGGGTTCTATAAAATGGTGAAAATCCAGCACAGGAGAGTGGCACTGACAGCACCCAGTGCCCTGCCTCTGTAGGACAGCCCCACTGATGAACTCACTCAGTTATTACATGTGGACCTGGCTGAGGCTGTTTCACAAGAGACTTTTCCCATCCCAGTTTGAGCACTGTTAAACCTTTTCCATGTTAACTCTGTTTGCCACAACCTGTTGGCTGTGTCTCAGCAGGGGCTCTGCTCACGACTAACAGGCACAGCCGTGCTCCCAGCCACTCTCCCAGGATGAAACGTGTTTGTGGAGCACAGCAGTGGCCAGGTTCAGCAGTGCTGGCTGGCGTGTGCTCATCTACTTCTATTAGATTTCTCTTTAAAAGCACACTGGCTTATTTTCTGTTGTTACTTCCAAAGAAGATTAAATATGCCCTAGTTTGAACTTGAAGAATTATTTCGCTTTCACTCAAACATCCAGCTATGCTATATGAAATCCAGGCTTGTGAGGCTGCTGCATGAGAACTGGGTTGCCCCCACCTCCTTTTGCAGAATCCTGCTGCCAGAGGTTTTATTCCCTAACATCACCAAGACAAATATTCCCAGGTGCCATAGTGAAGCACAGTTATTAAACAAAAAGAAAGAGAGAAAGAAAGAAAAAAGCTACAAATCAGAATTCAAACAGCAATTAATTTGCTTTGCCATCACTTGCTGTGTGCCAGGGATCCTGTAGATATTTGTAGGAATCAACCCACAGCAGTGAAGCTGCTCTCTCTGAGTAAGCGTGCATCTGGGCCATGCACCTGCTTGTCTCTATTGTGGTCCTAGGCTTGGTTTCTCCAGTTGCCCCCACCCTTAGACACTCTGGCTACTGCACTCATTCATGGAGATCAGCGCATACAGAGTGGACAGCTTCACTTCCAGGCACCACAGCAGAGACAAGAGAACTTGGATTACATCAAAGTCTGTTCCCTAACCTGAGGCTGGGTGACAGTACCTCACTGGGGATTGTGCTCTCCAGTGCCTCCACAGCTCCTCATGCCACACAACATTCCCTGAGGAAGCACACTGTGCCTTTTGTGCCATGCTGGTGGCTCTCTGTGCACCTTTATCCCTGTGGGCACTTTGAACACAAGTTTATGTACGTGTGGTGAGGGCGCTGGTGTCACTGGACACACTGGGGAGGCCCACAATGATGTATCTTGACACAGCCAATGCCCTTCAAAGGACTCAAGTCCAGAGCACTGTAGACACAATTCAGTGTGAACCCACTGACCTGTGGTCCTGGCTTCCCTCTCTGCTGTGGTCCCTTGGGATGAGTTGGGGTGAGAGCTTTTTCCCGTTCATTGTGATCAATCTTCCAGCTTATACCTCCATCAGCCCTTGCACACTGAAACTGTGTTTGCAGACATATTCTAACAAAGCCAGGGTCATGTAAGAACATCCAAGGACCAAATTAAGATTTTTTTTCTGGAACAGCACTTCTCCTTTACAACCTCTTTTAATATGGCTGCACTGAACAGTAAAACAATATTGACCTAACCACAGCAGTCTTCAGAATTTAGTCTCTACCAAAACTTTATACAGTCTTTTATAGTTTGCATATTCCTTCACAGGTCTCAAGTATGCAGGACTGAGAATAAAAAAGACTATGTTAAGTGGAGAGATCTACTTACAGGTAGTAAGAAAGATTATTCTATACATAGACCTACAGAAAATACAGATTTCCTTATTTAGTTGTAAACTGGGAAGAGTTGGTAGGTAGCAGTGATGTTTATGAGTTATTTATCTCCAGCTTGTAAGGTGAATTGTTGTTTGTTGTTTTATTTTAGAGAAGGGAAACCCTGATGCATAAAAATATGGGAGTGTAGTTGAACTTATTGGGGGTACAATTTTTCTTGCTTAAAATGCATTCTTACATTTCAACTAATGCAATTTGGTTTAAAGGAATACTGAGAAGGTAAGTCATTCTTTCAGACTAGTAATTATTTTTGTCCTAAGAAGCTGTGAGGTTAAATTGTTAATACAAGATTTTTGACATATGTGTGTGATATACTAATGACCCAATCCATTCCCCCAAGGAGCCATTTGGTTTTTAGCTTTTTAACTACTTTTTTTATTTATATTGAGGAAACAATCAAATTCTCATCTGGGACTTTTTTCATTGACATCAATATGATTGCTTTGGGCTTTTATAAAGGAGAATTAATTAAGGGCACTGATTCATGATTGAATCAGCTTCAACTTTGGTAGCTAAAGAGGTTACTTCTGAGGTGATAACCTCAGCTCTTCTGAACCTGACAGGAGTCATGAACCAGAGATCCCTCCTGCTGCAGCTCACAGCCCAGCATGTTAACATAAATTGAAATCAATAGATGTTGGAATGAATACACCACGTGCTGTGAACTGGGGTGGCCCAAGAGCAGGGAAACTATCCCTTCTGCCATTCTGCTCCTGTAACTTCTGCCAGAAGGGTGGGATGGACATCAGGAAGTGATAGATTTTCCCGTGGTCCAGAGCGTGCAAATCCCCTCTGTGTTGTACCATTGAGCTAAAGCATGAAAAGCTGTATATTAAATATCACATCAAGCTGGAATTTTGTTAGACTCCTGCATCCGCTTGGCTTGGCTAGCACAACTAGTCTGGCTAATTTCAGAAAGAGTTTTGTGGAGGTTTATGGCTCTGCAAAACAATAAGCTAAATTCTGTATAATTTTACTTTGAAATAAGCCAGACAAAAGATATTCTTCCCAGTTCATATCACCATTCCCTGCACAATAAGTATTTTACACATGATTTTAACTCAAAGGTGGGAAGAGAGCCAAGAATGAGCTCCCAAGGTGTACAAAACCTGCCTAAACTGGAGTGTAATACTAGGAAAAAAGTGCACATGCAGATGTGATCTGATCTTCAAGGGGACGTTTGCTTTTCCAATCCTATTCTCGTTTCTACAGCTGCTGGTGATTAAAGCCCAGACCATTGTACCTACCACCATTAGAAGAAAAGCCTAAATGCAAGTAGTGTCTCTAAGACAGGAAAAATTGAAAACAAGGTGCTAGTGTCTGGCTGTTAACACCTTAGACAAAGACCAGAAATACAGCTGGATAATTTTGTCAAGTGAAGAGACTTTCATCACAGAGGAACATTAAAAAAACCATTGTTCAATGTCAATCAAACTTAGTTGTGAATTTGTGCAAAGTTCAGTGAAATAGGTTCTACAGATTTTCTTGGAAGAAAACAACACGTGATTACATTCTTCACATGCTTCTATTTTTGTCTAAAATTTGAGTTAAATATTTTAATAATGAAGGAGGAAAAAGACATCCCAAGTAAACCAGATGATTTAGGTACTTTTGGAGGAGAGCAGAGATAGGGACATTTTCTCAACTGCTTTTGTTTTTGGACCCATGACTTTTATGCATATAAAGTACCAAATTTCTTCGCTATTCATCTCAATTTCTGACAGTTTTGTATGTCAATACATAGCTATTGATTTTAACTGAATTTGGCCCAGAAACTTCTACAGGTTTCATCAAATATCTACAGACTGCTTTTGATCTCAGACCTGCCATATAGTCATTTCAGTAAGAACATGTGTGATGGCAAAAATGTACAACATTCTTACAATTAGATATCACAAAACATTCGCCACCATTACTGAGTTGTAACTTAGGAACTATATTGCAAAAAAGTGAAAGACTCACCCAAAAAAGCATCCTCTGTCATTCTTCCCAGCACAGGCTGATTTCTGTCAGGGATTTGGGTTGGGTGTGGACTGTCCTGTCATTATCTGATTCCTACGTGCAGCCCTCCCTCTGCTCACTTTCACTGGGAAGGGTGAGGTGGATGAGACACAATCTGGTTCTAACCCACGATGACCAAACCACCACAAGTCTGTCTGGTTTTGCCAGCCTCCTCAAGGCTGCAGGTCCCTGGGTAGCCTTGTACGAAATGCCAGACGCAGTACCACTCAGGCCATGGGATTATTTTTAATTTAAGGACTCCTCAAGGTTTTCACTATTTACAGAGGGCTGCCCTGCATAGTGATCACACTTCTCTCTGCAATGAGTGATGATGCAATTCCTACTGCTTTCCTAGCAAATGGGGAGAGTTATAAGGAGTGGCACTTCATTTCTTATTTTGGTTATGAGTCATCAGCTCTCACCTTAAATACTAGGGCGAGGTCTCCCAGTCAAAAAAAAATTGCTCTAATCGTGAAAGAAAAGTAGCCAAGCCTGGAGAGAAGGTTTACAGTGATAGTTGTGTGGGGCTTAAGTAATCCCCCCATTAATGAAGCCAAAACCTCCATAGGAGATGATATTCTGTTAAAAAAGCAGGGCCTATAATAGCTAGAAAAAACATTGGGACTGTACCTACTCATGTAACTCTGTGGCATCTCACAGGATTAGAAAACTTATTTTAAGCTGTATTCTTTCTGCAAAATTAAGCCTTCTGTTTCTCTCTCCCATCACCTAAATTACTGATAATTATAGCAGTACTAGAGTTGCTAATTCTCAGGCTCCTGGAAATAAACTACCACTATTCTGAAGCAGAGATCTGGTGCTCATGCAGAGCAGAGCCCCTGACCCAGCTCCTCCGTGGTGTAAACCTACACTGAGCTGTGAAGGAGGCAGGAAGGGATTCTGATTTATAGCATCTGAAGAGCTGACCCAGAAGCTGGAGTAAATGGGCTTGATCTAGCAATTCCCAACATCCTCACACTAGAGCAGTATTAACGATCAATTAGGAGGTACTTTGTTTCCATACCGCAGCAGCAATAGCTTTAGCCCTCCTTTCGAAGGGCACAAAAGGGCAGAGGGCAATGGCTGAGCAGAGAGATGACAAAATAAAGTGGGGAGAAACCAGGGACTCTTAGGAACCTAACTGCAAATCTTGTAACAAAATGCAATTGGACAGAAGGGACTTGGTTTCAGATGTAAAGTAAGCTAAATAGGTGAAAGAGTTCTCTTTAAACTGTCATCATTAATTTAAGCCAAACTTAATTAAAAAAATAAACTGAAACAGCTGGGTGTAGGAAGTGGCTGGCTGACCTCAGTGCTGAGGCTGTTTTCCTTTCTCCTTTTAAACCATTGTTCGTCAGCTTCCACTTAAGGCAAACCAGAACCGTCAGACTAACCACAATCAAAACCATAGGGCTTGCTTGCATCTAATATTTCTCTCTGTGTCATGACATCCATTACAAGAAAGTAAGGAGTATCACTGGAAAATTCCTTTTACACATTCACATGGCAACATGCTATGTTACCTGAATGAGAGGACCAGTGAAATACTTAAAGCCTCAAAAGCATCTTCTATTCCAGAAGATCTTTGAATGTGCTTATGTATTTATAACATTTGAAAAACCATTATTTCTACTTCTTATTCTACATAAACTTCTGAATAAAAGCAAAATTACTGCTTTATCCCTGCCTCTTACCCTAGCCATCCTTTGTCAGGCTGAGGTAAATACTCAGATCTCTAGGGTAGTTACTATCTTATGATGTGTGCCTTCAGAGCCCCTCCTGCCACACTTCTGCCTGGTTCATCCATGCAGAAATGCAGTGCAGGTACATGCTAATGGCTGAAAGGCAGCCTGCTTCAGCTCTGGGTGGAGAACTGCTCCTCTGGAGGGCATACAAAACATCTCATTTATTTGATTTCCAAACAGTGGGGATATGATAAGCCTGCCCCAAAAACGTTCTAGTCCTAATGTCACTGTGTTAGTCCACCCCAATGGCGAGTTCATTCCTGCACTGCTGTCGCCATGGAGCCCTCTCAGAGGGAAGGACTGCCTATGGCTCACCTACTATTGATTTTCTGTTGTGGGATGTCCAACAGAACACCTGTTTCTATGTGAAAATACTGGAGTGTTATTGAAACTCATCAATTCTGCAGTAGGAGGAGATTACTAACATACAGCACACTCCCTATACATTTCAAATACAGATCAAGTGATAGTTTCTGAGAGAAGTTATTCCACAAGTAATCAATTATCCTTGAGAAGGAAACAAGATCTCTCAGCTTTTTTGTTAGCTGATAATCATCAGTGCCCTCAAGCACATCCTTTTTACTTTGGTGGGACTTACTAATGTGTCTGAAGTTAATAATATGTTTAAGACCCATATTTCAAGAGTCTGAAAGACTTATATAATGCAAATAATCACCCTACCCTTGCAGGGCTTGTCTTAGCTTGGAACAGGCATCAGAAAGTCATTCAGGAGTAGTTACGTTTTACCACACAGAGAACAGAACTTAAAAGACATTTAACACCACACACAGAACCTAGGATGGACTAATGTATATTTCTGTAGTAGTGAGAAACCTTAAACTCATTCATCATGGTAACAAAATGGTGCTTACATCACAGCTCCTGCTGCAGCAGGGAACATTGGTGCACACACAGGTGCCATATACACACAACAGATTACAATATTTTTCAGTATCTAAGTAGCATATTGCCACCACACTTTGGAATTTCTAAAGGCAATTCAAGCCAAATATCCCAATCTGCAAAACTTTGATTTTAAGTCTCTTTGTTTTTGGTGTTAGTTATCATGTCTAGATTCCCACTACCACTGTAACAAAGCAGGAGTTTCTGGTGGTTTCGTGTGAGTTCTCTATCCCTTTTAAATTAGTCTAGTTAATGCATTTTCATCTCAGTGACACTTGTCCTCCCAGCCCACTGCCATGGCTACCTGAGCTGTCTAATGGCTTTGAAAAACCTACTGTCATCGTTGTATCACTTCACACATTCAAAAGGACCATCTATCAATTCACTGTTAAAAAAACACATCAAACTCAAACCCATGGTGGTTCTGTCTATGGAAAGGAAATGGTGATCTGCCCATCCAACAAGGATTAAAGTTACCTTGTTCCTTTCTGTTCTGGCTAGCTCCTAAAAACCAGCTGTGACCGTTGTGGATGCACTCAGAAATGTGCAAAGCACAGCAGGAGCTTGTGCTGCAAAGGGCAGTGTTCCTCAGTGCTGTGCCCGGCATGTCCTGCTCTGGGCTGGGGCACTGCTGAGCAAAACCCAGAGCTTCTGTCCCCTCCGTGGTGTTGCCTGGCCCTTGTTGCAGGGGAGCACAGGAACCATGAGATGAGTGGCATGAGCTGCCTGCCCAGATTCTGCAGCACCTCGTGTAGTTGGAGCACTGGTAGAAAAACAACGAAGGGAATTTTCCCTGAAAAGCTTTGAAATCAATATTCCAGTAAATCATCAGATGCTGAAGAATAAACAGGTTGTCCCAGGATGAAGCAATTAATTTGTTTTACTCTTTGACCTGCTAAAATGCAAAAATTGCCGTGGAATTTACTCTGTGTGACATGTTCAAGCAGCAGAGCAGTCTCCATTAGTGCTAGTGTTTTTCTAATTACAGCTATAAATAAAAGCTAACCTCCATCCTGATTCAAAATGGATTCCATAGACTGCCAGGTGCATAGGTGATGCAATGCAGAGAGATGAATGCAGCAGCATTTGCATCATCATATTGACTTACAACTCACGGGTTAATTATTGCATTCTTTTGCCAAGTACTGGGACAGCCATTTTTAGTCATTTCCAAAATGCTAAAAAGAAACTTGACAGCTTCTCATTAGATTAGAATAGACAAGATGCCTGAATCAACAGTGGAATTTTATTAGGGATGCTCAAGTATAAAAACAAGAGCTTTTCATTTTGATATCGTATACTTTATGCTGTATTGATTTGGTTTTATTGATTTTTAATAAAAAAAGTGTAAGTGTATCTCCAATGGTGTAAATTAATTGTTATTGTGCCACGGAAAACAGAAGACTGCACCACAGTAATTAACATTTCCTGGCAAGGAAACTAAGTGAGCTTGCTGCTGCAATGGGCTTTAAAGCATATTTTGACATAGCACAAAGGCAAGCATATGCCTGTGAGGGGGTGATGTGGCAGGCATGGCAGTCACAGCTACACAAACCCTGTGTCCCTGAGCTCAGCCCAGCAGGAACAGATTCCCAGCCCTCCTCCTGTGCTCTTCACTCAGCAGCCTGGGGTGGCTGTGCATGGAAGGTGGAGTGTACCCCTCATGAGTTTCCCTTCATGTAGCAGCTCTTTTGAGGCAGCTCACCGAACTGCAGAGGTGCAGCTGTGAACCTTTGTGAAGCTTTCAGTTCTTGGCATCCATGCACTATCCTCTGTCATATCCCTTATAGGATATAAGGGATATGAGGATATAGGTTATATCCCACATAGGTGTAGGGGGTTCTGGGCAGTTCAGCACACAGAGACCCCCCCAGGCCTGGCTGGAGCTGCTGGGCTCTGTCATGGACTAAGGAGCTTGGTCCTGCCAAACATGAGAAAATGAAACACCACATACAGCAGCTATTCCAGCATCAGCTGAAATGAGGAAACTGAAGATGAATGCCTCTTCTCCTCCTCCATGAGGCACCTTTAGAGGAGGTGAACAAACTTCAGTAGAATGAAGTCAATACAGCTAATTCCTGAAAGATTACTGTATAACAAAGAAGCAAAAAAAAAAGGACCTTCTCTCTAAGTAATGAGTGAGGAAAGGGAGGTACAGATAGCTGAACAGATTAATTAGCAGCTGGGAGATGAATACTATTGTGTTAGCTACTGTAACTTAAACCAACTCAATCCCTTCTTTTGAGACCATCTACATTACAGACTAATTATAAGCTATGTGCTACAAGACAGGAAGCTCTTCTTAAATAAGTTAAAACACATCCAGTGACAGTGATAAATCCATTAATAAAAAAGAAAGCTCTATAGCTTTTCTCACACGACCAAGTTTTCTTCTTTTGTACTAAGTTAAAAGAAAATTTTGATGAAGTCAATAACTTTTTATCTCAGCAAAATGGCTCTACATCAACATATCACCAAAACCCAGGAGCTGGTCTGTGTGTACCCTCAGACAGAATGTAAAAACTGCTGGTGAAGACTAACCCTAAAGCTGGAAGTAGCAAGGCATGTAATATTTAAAGGAATACTTAAAGGAAACACTATATGAAAAGAGAATCTCTGCAGGAAGGGAGAGCCTGTAACCACCCTGACTGCTGTAACCACAAGGCCTTCAGACTTAGCTGAGAGAACAGCTAAAGCCCAGCTCCAGCTCAGGAATCAGCATTCTTCGGCCTCTCAGGCATCTGCTGTATATCTCTTGTCCTAATCTCCAGTTTCAGGGAAGCTTACACTATTATTAACTCCCTGGTTCCTAGTTCTCTGGTGAAGATCCTACATGTAGGCAAAAGCAGAAAGATACTGTGTAAACAGGCATAAGATTTCTGTAACTGTTTTCATTGGAAGTGATATAAAAGTGCAAATTGATAGTGCTTTATGTTTTCTTGAGAGGGACATGGGTTACATGGATAGGTAAATCTAATCTCTCACCTAATTTCCCAAAAATGTACCTAAAGCTCAGGTTATTTCTGGATACTCCATCCTACTGCTTTCTTTCCATCCTGAGCAGATCTTCACATGAGGGTCTTGCTGTGGCGTGCAAATCAGACTCAGAAAGTGTGTCCATATGTAATTTAGCCTTTGGTACATGTCATCCAAGAGGTACCAATCTTCTTGTGAGAGCACCAGTGAGGTCCAACTATCTGGAGCAGAATTCAGTTCTGGAGTGTGTTAAAGACACCTTTGTGAAGCTTCTATGAAACATGTTTCAATAATTTTGGACAATTGAACTAGGTATTGTATCAAAATAAAATTCTCTGTCAGGTGTCAGTATCTTGCCATCTACTCTTCCTATTGTCAAACTGATTTTTGCCTGTACAGGGCAGTTATCGGTGTACACATATTCCCAAGTACTTCAGATATCCTGCTTGTTGATTACAGATGGTTCCAAATCAAAGCCTCAGATTCCCAAACCTTGATATTTCAGATAGATTTAGAAATAAAAGAACAGAAAACTTTATTCCATCAAAGTAATAGCTTATGAGATTAGTTATAATAAAAAAATTATTCTTCATGAGTAGCATTTTCCGCTCTCAGTCAATTTTCCAGAAGTCCTGCCACTGGATGAATGACTCAGAAAGCTTTAGACCTGACAAGCACAGCCTATATGAGCAGATGGTACAAATTAAGGAAGTTGTGCTATGTTACTTCAGCCAAGAACCTGAAGTTCAAATTTTTGTCTCTGATTTTTGTATAGCTGTATTTGATATCATGAGCCTAAATCAGAGAAAATAGCAGCAAAACTATTACTGGTATAAGTGGAAGACTGAGATGGGCAGGACTTCCTCCTAATAGGCTCGATAGAAGTCATCTGTCACAAAAGTGACAAAAAGTATTAACAAGCATGTGGGAAAGATGAGACCTATAAGACAAGAGCAAAGCCATGGGTGGTTCTAACTCTGCTTGGTAGAGCACTGCATAATCAAAATTTGCTTTAAATTTTAGGAAATTATATATTCCAATGGGTTGGTACAAAATATATCTATACTAATAAGTGGATCAAGACATTATGGTGTTAGTCATACTGATAAGGTTTTGTTACCCTTATGGTGATCTGTAGGAGAAAGAATGTTTGCCTGCAGAGGAGATAAGGCAGTAAAACTGCTCTGCACTTGTACTGCTGTGATTCAGTGGTCAGGAGCTATTTCCACTACTGAGAAGTTGAGGTCCCACAAAAATCCTCCGGCAGTCTCAGCTAGTGACTTCATGATAACTTCAGACAAAGCCTTTTGCTTGAGATAGGACATGAATTGAAACAATCTGGTAAAGAAAAACATTCAGTCACTATTCAACAGAAGTGCAAATCTAAAAGTCTCCCCCCACCAGATATATTTTAATGAATGCATAGTTACAGGGTGACTGTGTTATCTCATAGTTTTCTTGTATCATTAACTGAGAAGAGAGTCCTAAAAAAGTGTCCCCACAGAAATCTTATTCATATGTTTTATTATATATTCCAGCATGGGCACCACTTTAGTTTAATGGTATGTTGGATGATGGTACAAATTTATAGGCAAAGGTTTACATCACAGACAGCTGGAATGAATAACAATAAATTAATTTAAAGTGCTACAAAAGTGCTCCCCATAGTATGCAGTGCTTATGTGCTCAAGACTAATAATTTATAAATGCATGTCTTTTATAATACTGGTCTAAAGTCCTGAAAGCAGCTAGTTAAAAAGCAGTCACATGACATAAATTATTTTTATTAATATTTCAAATGCATGATTAGGGTGGGCACCGTGGTCATTAGCATTAGAGAGCTTTCGTTTATGGTCTAGTGCAATGAAGCAATAGCCAGACACAGAAACCAGCTGAGCAATGGCAAACAACCACTGGGACTCCTGGGGTCATTCCTGCTGTTTCTTCCACATGCTCTTTAGAAGCCAGTGGTCATCACAGCTAAGGCTGTTTCTCTTCCTTTTGCTTCTCTGTTGTGTTTGTCACATTAGACACTCAGAAGGCTTGAAGAATAAAAAGATGTGTTACTGAGTGCAGTCAGAAGCAGCTGTGCATCTCTGCATGGCTTTCCTTCCATCCCCAAACACCAACAGCAGTGGTGCAAAGGATGCTCTATACTCCTGCCCTCATTACACGAGCAGTGCTAATTTTAACATTGAGCCAAAACTGAACTCTCATACAAACTCCTGCTTGGATGGGGGAGGTTTCCTGAAAACATTTTACTTGCTGTGGGATGACACATTTTTGGTTCCATGTCAGGGAATAGGAGAGAAGTGATGCCTCCAGGCAGACAAATATTTGCAGTAAAGCATTGTGGAGATTAAGGATCAGGGCAGGCCATAAGCTTTCCTTTTGGGGCACGGGGCTATTTTTTTCCTAGTGTAACCCAATGCCTTTCTGCAGTCTTCCATAGTGAAAGGGTATATTCACTATTACTAGTGAGGGCAAAAGAGAAACCAGCTCAACTAACTTGGGTAATGTTGCATCTTTTTCCCCAGCGCAGCTCTCTGGCATACCTCACTGCAGGGATGTCACTTGCCTTAATACCACCCTTACTTTCCCCAGGCAAATTTGGCTGCTTCTCACTTTTCTTGGTAATAAAATAATTTACTTCTTAAATGCACAGTTATTAATCTGAGGTTATAGAAGGAGTCTTTCACACTGAAAGAAGGATCATGAATAATTTCTGTGTCTCTTCTTTTGGGCCATTGCCATGTATTAGACTACATATTTGAGTCTTGGCAGATTGAAAAAAGATGTACCACAATTAACCCCATTCACTTTGGTGGTTCTTTAGCAAAGGAAATGGAGTGAGACACAAAGTGGGCAGAAGTATCATCATCTGGTCCCTCCCCTCCCTCTTTTTAAGGAAAAGAAAGCTGTTAGTGCTACACAGAATTCAAGCTTCTAAGTAACAATGTACGACTAACTTTTTTTAGTATCACAAATATTAGCAAATTCATACTCTCTCTCCTCTTCCTTTCTGGCTTTCTTTGAAAGTACTTCATAATGTAACACGTTTTTCCAGAGGTCAATGGGGACACATTTGCATTTTGATACACTTCAAATTTTTGCCTCCAGCATGCCACTCAAATGCGCTGTGCTAATCAGAAGCCAGTAATGATCTCCTACATGCTTCAAGGGGTGGCTAGGCATATAAAAGCACCTCAAAATGCAAAATTCGGGAGAGAGCAATACACAGTAAAGATAAATAAATACAAAAAAGGGGCGATGATGGCAAAAGCAGTTTGGATTTGTAAGCTGAGGGTTCTGCCTGAAATAAGCAGCTAATGTGTTTATGTGCACCACTGGAGTGATAAGGGGATTGGGGGGGTTCCTGCCTCAGCCAGCTGCACTGTTGGACTGCAGGTTCCTCTGAGCAGAACACTTGTACATCAATACACCCAGACGAGGCATAAGCATTTCTGAAGGCTTTTTATATCATCAGTGATACCTCATGTTCTGAGCAATCCAAATCCAAGATTAGGCACGATCTAGGAAAATGGGGCAGCCCCAAAGCATGGGTTTAATCTGTGTGGAGGTCTTTTATTTTTAGCAGTAATGATAGGTTTACATTCAAATTTGCCTGCTCAAAGTAAGGGGGTGTGTGAAGCTGTGTGGCAGACAAAAAACCCCAGAACTCAAGAGATTATTTATTTAAAAAAATTTTTTAGAAACATTAATATCTTTGACAGACAGAGTCACAAGAAAACCTGAGCATTTCCTCAGTAACCACTGCATCCGGAGAAAAACTCCCGATAAGCAGATGTTGCTTAGGCAGCAATCAGCCAGGCAGTGTGTGTGTGTGTGTGGAGGGGGAGAGGGATGGAGACAGAGCCAGGCAGACAGGTATTAAGGCACTGTGGTGAGTGTGTGTGTGGCTGCAAAGGATGGCAAACTGCCTGTGAGAAAATGACATATGAGCAAAGCCAAGCTGCTCTGCTCAGTATTTTATATGTATTTTTAAGAGAAAGCAGCAAGAAGAAACCAGGAGAGAGAGACTGAAAAGACAAGGCAGGAATGACCAAGCAATTGCATGTCTGGGCTAACAGCAGCATAAGGCAAGAAATCCAGGCATCAGGGAAATCATTTAAAGCCATATTGATTCGTTTTGGAGGTGAGAAAAAGCAGATGCACTCAGCTACTACGGAATGGCTCTGACAGCAGCTACAGCTGCTTGATTGTACTTATATTTTTTTAAACGAGTTTCATTCACAGAAAGCTGGCACTGTAGACCCAAGCCAGCCTGCACCCCTCACTGCATCACCTCTTCCCCAGCACGGAGCTGCCATCCAGGGGTGCCCCAGCCAGGCAGCTGAACCCCAGGCAACCCAGACTCGGAGAGGGAGGAACAGAGGGACAGGGGAGGGCAGCGGATCAATGGCTGGAATCCAGCAGCTCTGGCCATTTCCAGTGAGCTGGGAGCGTTTGGAGGCAGAGCAGGTTCAGAGCCCATCCATCTCCAGGACAGACAGCAGCTCTTCCCGGGAACTGTGCCCAGCCCTGGCCCCGGCAGCGCACAAAGCAAGGCTCAGAGCACAGAGGGATCCAGCGCTGGGCGGTGCTGCTCCCTGCGTCTGGAAAACAGGAGGTGAATTGCACATGACACGGGAAAACAAGCGGGTTTGGTATTCTGTAGGAAATCCTATGTGTTGGGGGAAGAAAGAGTGAGGGTTTCTACATGGAAGTACTGTCGTGTGTATTGGCATAAACCTCTTGTGTAGTCAGCAATGTGAAAGGGCTTCTTGCCTGCACTGCAAGCACTGTGTCAGGGGGGCTTTTGCTCTTTAGATTTGTACTGATACCTTAATTCGGCTGGTCCTTCATCTATTTATCCAAAGATGTCATTGTAGAATTCATACAGAGACGCCGTGGCTGAGATCTTCAAAACACTGCTTTTCTGGCAGCCAGATGCCTGCCAAAGTCTGCCCTAGGTGACTTATCCTCAGTCACAGAGCAAACCTGATCCTCAGCCAAGCCTTCTGAGTCTTCCTCAGATTCAGATTTTTCTCATGCAATCGGCTTATTCACTGTGAAGCGCGGTTTCAGACCTACAAAATTCGGTTCAAACTTCAAGCATAGTTACAGCACGTGGTTCAAAATCTTCATTCTGTGTTTAAAAAGAAACCAGACTCCCTCAATAGTGAGGGTAAGGGATGTTCAGGAAGGTTTCCTTAAGAATAAAAATAGTACTGTTTTATTAAATCTGAAATTAAATTTGGTGTGGTTTTATTATTTCTGGAAACAAAAATCTAGGTGCTCTTCTGAATTAAACCCCAATTGCTCTCATAGCACATCAGATACTGTCCCAAACTTCCTGTTTTCTACTCCAAGAACCTCAAGTGTAGCCAGGTAGGGATGTGTACGTGTGTGCTCCCTGGCTTAGTGTTTCACAAACATCTGTTAAGGAGCATCTTATTCGTATGAAATGTGAGTTTGGCATAAAAAAGGTCAGAAATTTTCTATCAGGACAGTTTTCCTATAGGAAACAACTTTCAGGTAGATTGAATGCTTTGTAACTATATAAAATTCCATTTTTCCATAAAAATGAGTATTCTGGTCAAAATTTAATATTCACTTCACTGAAGGAATATGAAAAAATAATCAAACATTGTCCTAACTGGCATTAATTTACATTTTTATTGGCTACACTGAGGAGCATTAATCCAGAGCAACTTCCTCAGCCTCATTCAAGTTATTTGACTTATCCTGTTGCAAATAAGTTTGAAACATCAGTCTGGTTCTTGTGATGAATACCTTCTAGGTATATACATATAGACAAAAAATGTAACAAAAAACCCAGTGCAATTCAAACCAACAGGCTTAATGGATTCTGCATCAGGACTATTGTGAAGAGTTCCAACTCCCAGTGGATTGGTTTCAGTACCAGTGGTTAGAACATGTCAGAATGTGTAAATTTATAATTAAAAGTAAAAACATACAGCCAAGTACTTAAAATAATTTACAACTATATTTTTATCAGCTATAATTTGAAAATGATCAGTGTTACACAGAACACTGGCTCAATTTTAACGGTTAGGTACATTTTCCACTAAATTAAACATACCCTAAAATATCTTTAGATCCGATGACTGAGTAGTTTAACAGCATCTTAGCAATACTGAAACATCTTTATAAGTCTTTAGATTTATTTGTAGATCAACATATTTTCTTTTTCACTTCCTAAAAAAATTAATCCTTTGCTTTAGATAAAGAAACAAAAATTACCACGAGATAGGGTGAGTGTCTTGTCTTCAGAAAACCACAGACCATTCCCACCGAAGCCAAACACAGGGTGCAAAGTCTTTGCATTACTGGAAGTACTTCAGGATCTGGATTATGAGTCAATGGTAGTTCCCTGCATGGATTCAAGTGGAGAAGTTAGTTATTAATATGCAAATGCTACTTTTTATTTTTAATACAGTTTGCAGCAGGCCAGATCACTTCATCTAAAAGTATCAATTAAAGTGATCACAAGTGCTGCACTGCTTTAGCATGACAGCTATCACCTTGAGCAGGATCTATTGTAATTGGCTTTTAATGCTTTTCCAAAGGGGTGCCAATTTTCTGCATCTAATAAATAACTAGGTTGGGGTAATTCTGTTTTCCAAGGCAAATATATAAAGTCAAGAAAACAGGATGAGAACAAAGTCATCCCTAGGGTAAACTCACTGACTTCAGTGGTATTACACTAGAAATATTTGCAGATTGGGGTTTCTTATGCAAAAACTGACATGAACTGTGCCTAATAAGAAAGTACCTTAAATCATGCCTTGGGCAAAATAGCTCAGTTAATCCCAAAATGTTGTTGCAAGAAAATCCCTTCCTTTCCACAGTTTTCTAAGGGAGTTATAAGGCATGTTATATAGCCGAGCTTTTCCAAGGAATTTAAATAATTTCTTTTCTTGATTCAGATCAGCCTAATATTTTTGTGAAGTATTTTATTGGTTAATTTTCATCTCTTTCCCCCTCCCAGCCACAAACCAAATAGATTTACTAGGATACTTACTGCAAAACTTCACAGCTTTTCAGTCAGCTCTTGCACATATTACAGAAAATGCCAATTCTGCTTCCTTGTCTCTAAGCCCCAAAAATAATCTGAGCTCCCTTTTAATTCTGCTTGTATGAAGTCAGGAAACATTTTCCCAGAGTTACATGAGTACTGAGTAATGCAGTTGCCCAGAAATGATTTTTTAAAATTTCAGTATATAATAAAACCAAAAAAAAGGAATGAAAATGGCCAATGTAATGAAACATTGGCACTCAGTCAGAAGTTAGGTGCTGAGTTTTACTTCCACTTTTCTACCCTACCCTTTCTAAAATACTATGAGAGAAAATAAACACTGAGATGACAATACTGAAATAAACCCCAAAACATTTCAGAAAAATCTCTGCTACGATTTTTTTTTTCTCTGTAATTGACATATACACTTGTAAATATTTTTGACAAAATAATGTTTGCAGGCAAAAAGGATTCTGTCAAATAATTTTCAGCCAGCTTTCCAAATGAGCATTGCTGTGGAAAAAAAAATGCTTCCCAATGTGTGTGTGTGGTGTGACCGTGCCCATTTGTGACTAACCCTTGAGCCCAATAGTTTCAGGTTTGTCCCAGTGCTTAGTTACTACTTTCTTTCCTACCAATTGCTTTCATTTCTGAAGATGGCAGCTTTCACATGAACGAACATCCTGCTCCCTATTCCCTTCAGAGCACTTCCACGTGCAAAACAGCAGCCACAGAAGTCCACTCTGCTTTGCTGGTGATGTGCTACACATCAGACCCCCTTGCAGTGCTGGCAGTCTGAAATATTGCTGAGTAGGGGCAGCAGGAGCTGGATCTTAATGATTTGCCCCCTCCCAATCATTTGGGTTCATTGATTTCTCTAATTAAATATGCATTCCACTTCACCATTATTCCCAATGATCGCATTTAATCTCAATGACAGGGCCAGAGACAGGAGGGCCTTTCCTTACAAACTGCTTTTGCCAGCCCTGCTGTTCTGTAGGAGCTCTTGGATGCCTCCAGGTATTTGTCTGGTGCTGTTTGGCTACATCCTCCTTTCCTCACTGAACTGTTTTCCTCTATGTATTTAAGCCCCTCTTCCTTTCAGTTGAGCCTTCCAGCTTTGCTCCAGAGGGCTGGAACTGCAGTTCTGTCTGACAGTCATGTATGTAAAGCTGATTTATTTGGCTGCTGTGGCGCTGTGCCAGGGAAGAGGCCGTCTGAATGGTGAAGCTGTTAGGAAACTAATTGCATGATGGACTGCAGTTACAGAAGAGTCTTCACTGTTTGCTTCATCTAATCATATTTGCTACCAAGGATTTTTCTTGTTTGCCCCTTTTCCATTGTTTGAATTGGAGGAATACCAGGTTTACACCAGAGATGGGCTTGGCTGATTGATTCCCAAGCCTGTATCACTAGCTTCATTTGTTAAAGAGATTCAAAAACTGTCGCTGCTGTGAGTGTTCCCTTGCTTTCTCATCTCAGACTGGGAGGCTTTGAATTTACCAAGCTCTAAGTTCAGCACTCTTGTTTGTTCTTCTTGTGCTGATGAAGTCACTAATCTCTAAATGAAGGGCAGGGAGCTGTTTGGGTTAGCAATTTCATAATCTTCAACAGAGAAAGCAGAAAGCCTTGCAATACAGGTGGGTTAACAAGATTTCCCTCTGCCTTGCTTTCGAATGTCTTTCTGAACAGTGAGCCTGAACTGAAACCTTGGGTTGCAAAATACCAGCCTATGGAAAGAGCAAAATCACAGAAGAACTCAGTGCCACCAGATCACCTTTATTTGGGCCATGCTCCATTTCTTTGCAGGCAAACATGCCTTGCAAGGCATTTACATAACAGAAAAGCCATACTGCTGCTTGTCTTTACTGTTTCTACTCTGGGAAGGAGTGTTGGTAAATGGTGGGCCCAATGATAAGCTAAGTGATTTCCATCCTCAAATCACAGCTCCACTGTGGTCAGTGCCAACCACTGTACCCCAGCAGCACCAGATATTTTGTTACTCTGCTTGCACAGCAGCATTGATGCTGTTCCCATGCTGTTGGTGATCACATTTTTCATTTGAGAGGTTTATGTTCATCTTCCTTATGGGTACCAAGTTCAAGTCAACATTGACTCATTCCAAACTAGAGAAACTTGAGGTGAAAACTCCAAGTTTCTCCTGATCCCACCACAAAACTTTCTCCATAGCCACCACCTGCCTCCTGGGAGATGTGTGCTGAATCCTGAGCCCAGACCATATGCTGACACAGGGGAACAGCTGCAAAGCCTTTATGGATATTTTGCAGACCCTTACATGAAACAGTTTTAGAACCCAGCCTTATTTATGTCACTTTCAGGTAACCTTTACCTGTTACATGTTTCAAAGTGGACATGTATCGCTCAGCTTTTCATTCTTAGCTGGTGTTACTCTACCCTTTTCTTTGCATAAAGCAGAATTACTATGCTGATGCTTTGTTTTTGAGGTTAAGAGAAAGTCTCCCATTAACTTCACTGATCAGCGAACCAGACCTGCTAAATTTCAATCGTCAGGGCAATTTCCTCCCCTCCTTCATGGTCTCAAAGACCAAAGGCATATTGGAAGGTGTGTGTTTGCAGCAGACTACCTGAGCTCTAGGAGGTGCTCCCTCTCAAAGGCAAGAACTTCAAACAGGAGCCTGCCCCCAGCAGTAACAGCCAGCAGACAAAGGGAAATGACAGCTGGAGCTCAGTGCAAAAATTCAGTCTGACAGCTTTGCTGCATCTTCCCAAAGAACTAAGAGAGAAACTTCTGTCAGCTGAAATCTTATTTACAGTCCCTGGTGTTCTTTCTACAAGGACAGAGTAATTTTTAAAACAGGATTGGCTACAGCTTTCTCCATCTCCTAAGGTAGCCACCAATAAGGGTTCTACAACTTAAACAATCTCAGGATGTTGCAAATTTCTAGCTAGTTCTCTCATTCATGAATTTCAGCCAAGCTTGAGGAAGTTCCGCCAATACATCACCTTAAATCTTCCCCATACACTTTCTCGTGTAAGAAGCTGCAAACCTTGCCTAGCTCCAGACAGTCACCCTTCCTTTGCAGGACCACACTTCTCAGCAATAAGGGGCAGGATGACTTGGACAACAGAAACATTCACAAAGCAAGATAGCATTGCAGTTTTCATAACTTGGACTTCTGAGTAGTAAAGGTTTGGGGAGTTAGGGTTTCTGGAGAAAGTGGAAAAGAGGAAATAAAACCAGGATGATGAGTAGAGACTTTGGTATACCAAATCATAAATTTTAGCAGAGAAGCAGAGTCTGATTGTCCTTGTGATACTGCACATCAATAAGCCAGGACTGCTCTGTGCTATTCTGTACAAACTAGACATTATTTGTCTCTCCTTGGCCTAACCATGAATTTTTCAACTCAAAGAGAGACTGCAGATTTCATAAGTAGGAAAACTACAAGAAAAAGCTAGATCAAGATGAAACACATATGCTGCCCGGTCAGATGATGGTAAGAGTAGATGTAGGCTTTGTAGATCGTGAGGACATTCAAAACATTGAATAAACACTGCAGAAAAGAGCCAGTGGCCATGCCACTGCACCGGTGGCAGCTTTGAAGAGATCAGGTCAGTGTAGTAGATTTCTTCTATGCAGTGAGTACAAAAAGTACAAAATGCATGGATGTACAAAAACCCATTTTCTATCAGTGTTTTTTTGTGCATCTCCCTCTAAGCTCTTCACATAGTTTGAGCTGCACATCCTCCTCACATACCACACTCCCCCAAAAGATTAGCAGTGCTTATCTTGTGTGTGTCTGGGGAGCATGCGCCTGGGCAGGGAGTTCTTGGCCAGCCTGCAGTCATTTTTCTGGGTCCTCCTTAAAAGAAATTAGCAGCTTCCCCCTTTAACTTCAGAGGGCAAATTCAATCATAGAATAACTTTCCTGCAGTCAGTACAATTAGCAGGAATGCGTTTGACCCCGGCTTCACCTTTTCTGAAATGCAGTTCCTGGTACAAAGTGTTGCAGGGCTCTTGAGAGTGACATGTTATGAATAGCTGGATGTCAGGATCATTGTTGGAAAACAAACAAATCCTCAAATAACTAGAAAGTCCTGAACCAGAAATTGGCATAATAAAGGTAGAAATAATTCCTACCTTCACATGTTACTTCTCCTTTCTCATAATACAAAACCAGTGCAATGCACCACAGCTCTCACCCCAAGCACATTCTGTTACCTATCATGTCTTAGAAAAGCACAGCCAAAAGTTGGGGTTTGATGGCTGCTGCATGGTGGAAATGTAAATATATACTTTCACAGAGACAATGACTGAAACACTTCTTGGTGCCATGGAGAAAGTGAAAACCTTTTGTTTCATACATATTTTTCTTATGGAGCTTGATGTTTAATTCTTTTTTCCTAAGGAAACAACAACAACAGCAATCCGCCTAGGCTTACACTGCTCCTCTATTCACATGTAGAAAAGAACCATGTATCTTAGAGCCAGGAGGCTGGCATTCCCAAGTCAGAAGGAAAGTCCTGGACACCCAATCAGCATCAACATCAGCAGTGCTGGCATGTGGCACCCAGTCTCAGCTATAGTGTACTCTGGGCACAATATTCTTATTTCTTGAGAAATACCACACACACTGCCCCGCCCCTTTCATGATGTATGTACAATGACCTCTCTTTTCCACGTCATACATGGTCTAATCCTTTTCCTA
This sequence comes from Rhabdornis inornatus, assembly GCA_013397075.1. Taxonomy (NCBI): domain Eukaryota; kingdom Metazoa; phylum Chordata; class Aves; order Passeriformes; family Rhabdornithidae; genus Rhabdornis; species Rhabdornis inornatus. Next base: position 820,812 of record VWZS01004141.1, on the reverse strand, counting down.
GAGCATCATTTGCACAGTAAACCTTTGCCTTCTGTGACGAAACAACAAAACTCCCTTTCCTCCACTGTCACTTGTAGAACAATCCCTTACTTCTAGAAGCACGCAGGCAGAAATCCTTTATCTTTGTGCCAAACACAAAATTATCATCTCTAGCTTGCCTCCAAAATGTTTGACAATGCAGCCCTTATGTTAATTTTGTGAAAAACACACCACAATCCTTTTATTCCCAATTTATCCAAACACAACTTTCATCTGACCACTGAGCAGTATGAAATACAGTAGTTAAAAATGCAAGGCATGCAGTCCAAATTTTTAAAATCTTTTTTAAAAACTCCAACTTTTTCAAATGTTTAGAGAGAGGCAAAAACAGGTACATGGACATTCTAGCATCTTTGCCATTACCTTTTTTCCCCTTTTTCTCCCCTCTTTTTCAACAACATGATGAAGAATTATCATGGGGAGTGGAACAGGAGGAAGATAGAAATTTGGATGAGACTCAGAAATTGAACCCAAACTTAGCCTTTTAAATTTCTCTGTTTTGGGTACTTTACACGTGAAAAAATTTTATTTTTTTCTTAAGCTAAAAAATGTTTTGTCTTAACACACATACTCCTACCCCACTTTCATCGTTACCAAAGCAAATCAGAGTGAGAAGATAAGACAGCAGTGACCAGGACTGCCAGTGTCATCAACTGGACAAGTAATTTAGCCTGCTTTACTCTGAGCCCTATCCAAACCCAAACAGATACCTGTTTAACTAGGGCTTAACAGGAATGCCCTGCCTGTAGCTCATCCCCTGGAAAGCTGCAGCAAGACAGGAATCTGGTGGGGCCTGGGAATCAGCCCCCTAAATTGATATCCCCTGTACACAGCAGCATTGCATTTAGTGATGATTTGGGTTTAAAGCGATCCTGTTTATTTCTTTGGGATGCATATTTCCAGCCTGTTGCACAGCATGCTTTCAAAACAGGGGTCACTTAAATAAATGTTAAATGTGACCTTTTGCAGATTCCCCAATTTAGACCCATTGATTCTAAATGGATTTTCCCCACTCTTGGAATGCCATATATCTGCCAGGTTTGGTTTGGCACTGCATCTTTGGTTACTGCACACAACTTCCTTGTACCAGGACTGACTGATAACTCTAGGTGTTCCTGTGTCTGTGACTTGCTTTGACATCCCTTGTGGCTGGTGCATTTGAGGTGCAAGATTTCCTGTGTTTGCTCCCAGAGCAGTTGTGGTTGGTGCCTTTAGCTCCTGACTGGTACAGCCACAAGGGCTGCTGAATGAAATTCTGAGTGGAAAATCACCACTGCATTTCCTGAGCAGAGATAATAATTATGGTAATTGTATCACTTTAGCTTTGCTTGCCTGTGTTTATGAACAAAAGGTGTGAGCCAAGGAGAACAGCAGCTTCTTCCCTTCAAATTAAGTTGTGCTTTGGAATAGCAGGGTAGATAGGATAAGACTTTTTATTTGCTATGTTTTCTTCTGCATCTTTTCAGTGGTGCATTACACATTCACCACAATTCTTCACCTCCACTGTCACTTTTATGGCAGTGTTTTCCTTTTCCTCCTCTTCAGTCATGGGGATGCTAATCTTTCGTGTCACAAGCAATACAACCCCTCCTTTATATGGGCTTCCTCCTGCCTGGATTATAGAGTTAAAAGAAAAAATCATTTCACTTACAAAATGTAAAACAATGTAATTTTTGCCATTGTTGTTTTTATTTCCATTACCACTAAATCCAGTCTGGACTGAATAATTAAGCAGCTATTGTGTCAAGGGTTTCAATGCTGAACATAATCCATTAACCCTGCAGGAGCAAGGTCCTTGAATTCTGAATAATTCTGGGACTAAGCTATGATGAATCAGGACTGAGATAACTGCCATGCATCTCTAAAAAAATCTGGAGTGTGTTCTTGGCACTCGAGGTTTTTTCTGTGTTGCAAGCAGTTTCTGCTCTTCCTTTTTTTTCTTCCCTCATTCAACTAACTGTCATGGGAAATGCAGAAAACCTCTACTTAGAAAACATGTTTGTTATAGTTTATTCTATAATTTTCTTTTACCCCCCCCTGAAATATTTGTATGTAAAGAGCACCTTACCATTCTTTGAGGCTCATCTGTTCATATTGCTTATTCTGTGCTTGGAATTGTCATAAATCTCACTCTTTTTTTTTTTTTTTTCCTTTGGACAGAGCCTTATTAGCTGTAACCAGTCTTGGACGTGCTGATACAGCATGGTTGGGTGAGCACAATCAGTAGCAACATTCCTGGCACCAGTGTGAATGTGCTGGCCTGTCTTTACCTAGCAGGCTGTGGGGCCAAACTGGTCTGTAAATTAAAGGTGGGCAGTTCTCTCCTAATACTTCAGCTGCTGCTGGAAGCAAATGAATGAATGTTTTCTACATAACACAGTCCATTTCAAGATCTCTTCCATAACAGATACTTGGGAGGCAGAGTGACAGCTCCACCCACAGATGCACAACTCCTCAAAATAATAATAATAAAAAAAAGTACCTCTGGGGATACACAACATCCTCCCCAGATAAAAATTCATAGTATCATAGCATNTGGACGTGCTGATACAGCATGGTTGGGTGAGCACAATCAGTAGCAACATTCCTGGCACCAGTGTGAATGTGCTGGCCTGTCTTTACCTAGCAGGCTGTGGGGCCAAACTGGTCTGTAAATTAAAGGTGGGCAGTTCTCTCCTAATACTTCAGCTGCTGCTGGAAGCAAATGAATGAATGTTTTCTACATAACACAGTCCATTTCAAGATCTCTTCCATAACAGATACTTGGGAGGCAGAGTGACAGCTCCACCCACAGATGCACAACTCCTCAAAATAATAATAATAAAAAAAAGTACCTCTGGGGATACACAACATCCTCCCCAGATAAAAATTCATAGTATCATAGCATAGTTGGAAGAGATCCACAAGGATCATCTATTTCCTGGCCTTGGGCAGGATCATCCCCCAGAGTCACATCCTGTGCCTTGCCTGAGAGCATTGTCCAAACACTGCTTGAGCTCTGTCAGGCTGGTGCTGTGACCACTGCCCTGGGGAGCTGTTCCAGTGCCCAAACACACTCTGGTGAAGAACCTTTTACTGATATCCAACCTAAACTTCCCCTGCCTCAGCTTCAGGCCATTCCCTCAGTCCTGTCCCTGTCACCCCAGAGCAGAGATCAGTGCCTGCCCCTCCTCTCCCCCTCCCAGGAAGCTGTACCTGCAGTGAGGTCTGCCCTCAGTGTCCTCTTGTCCAGGCTGAACAGACCCAGTGACCTCAGCTGCTCCTCATTCAGCTTCCCTTCAAGCCCTTCAGCATCTTTGTTACCCTCCTTTGGACTCTCTCTAAGAGCTTAATGTCTTTTTTGTATTGTGGCACCCAAAACTGCCCCCAGCAGTGGAGGTGAGGCTGCCCCAGTCCAGAGCAGAGCAGGACAATCCCTGCCTTGCCTGGCTGGCCATGTTGTCCCTGATGTCCCCAGAACAGGGATGTCCCTCCTGGCTGCCAGGACACTGCTGGCTCACATTCAGCTGGCCACTGACCAGGACCCCAGGCCCCTTTTCCATGACACTGCTCTCCAGCCATTCCCCAGTCTGTCTGCACATACAGGGCTGCCCTGTCCCAGGTACAGAATCCAGCACTTGTCTTTAATCTGCTCTGCCACATAAAAGCAGCCTTACAACTATTTTGCCCTATAATTTCTGTGTCAGCACCAACCACTTCTAAATGGACTGTCCCTTCCTGAGAGATAACCAGCTCTGATTTAAAGACTGATGGAGAACTTTCCCACATTTGTGATCAATTACAAAGTTTAGGTAATTGACTGATGCTTTTTCTCATGGCTACAAAATGCTTATCAGCCTTGTGTATTGGCATAAACCTCATGTGTAGTCCGCAATGCAAAAAGGGCTTCTTGCCTGATAGGGGTGGTGAGAGCAAGTCTTGTGCTGGGCCTGTTAATTCAGGAAATGCAGACTGCCAGGTTCTGAGGAAGGACTCAGACTGGGATCTGTGCTGGGCCTGTTAATTCAGGAAATGCAGACTGCCAGGTTCTGAGGAAGGACTCAGACTGGGATCTCTGCTGGTCAGGATGGACACCAGCATTTCATTCAGTGCTCTGCAGTGTTGGAAACATTTTTCTTACTGATTCAGCTCCCCTTTCTCTGTTTGAGACCACAACTACTTCTCAGATTTAAAACTGACTACCTACTCTGGTTGGAGAGATGAAAATAAATAAATAGAAAAGAAGAATGCATTAGATGTAACATCCCCTTCTTTCAATGCTAGCCATGTCACAAGACAGACTACCAGACAAAGGGCTAAATTCTGAACTCTGGGGAAGCAGAACTTCAAGTATGTAGATATTCTTTCTGTATTCTAAGAAAACATGTACAAACTGATAAAAGTAGGTATAACATTAGAAGAAAATGTTATGAGAAAATTAATGAGTATATTCAGATATCTCAAAATATATCCTCAATCCAAATACTAGCTTGAACAAACAAAACTAGGTATAATCCATTAACATTAGTAATGCTGTGTAAGTTGGGAGTAACAACCAATGATTGGTTGTGAGACATATTCCAGAATATAGTACATTAGTAGTGAGCTTTGGTTTTATCACAGGAACATAATAACTGCTAGGGACAAAACTCTGAAGAGGGGCTAAGCACAAAAATGAAACCACTGCTTTTCAGGTCACAGAGAATCTTAAGTTTTCTTATAGTAAGTTAACACTTTACAGCATAGAACTGGAACCAGATGATGGATGCAGGATTGAGGGCTGACTGAGGAAATGTGTGAGCGTTTGTAGGGGAGGGACTTTTGTTTCTTGAAGAAAATTTGGCATTATAGTAATACACAGATAAGTTGCCTATGATACGTAACATGAAATAAGATGAGCATGCTAGTGAAGTTTAGACATCTTTGCAATATCTAGAAGTATCCTTTTCCCTTTGTCTTCCTCTTTCTTCATTACCTCATTTTTTCTCTGTGAGGAAGAAACAAAAATTTAATTCTGATTAATATAGAGAAAGTCTCTTACAATTGAGATAGTTAACTTACAATTAAATACTTTATGAGCCACAGCTTTGGCTTAACTGAATAACCTCTGTTCAGCTTTAGCTTTGCTTTATGGACCTCTGAGAACATAAGGCCTTACCATTTAAGAAGGACCTGTAGCTGGTGCTGGAGATTGAAGGCGCCTCCTGAACTAAGACACTAACCTGTGAAGGAACCATTGTCTTGGGAAAATTGCACTGGCGTGAAACCTAGAACAAAACATAACCACAGCAGAAACCAATTTGCACATCTGTGAGCTGCCTCCAGCTCCTCATAAACAAGAGCTGTAACCTCATTGCCAAAGATGAAAGAGCCCTAAGAGAGACCTGTTGTTTTACTTGTGCAGGAAACCTCGTTCCCACTTTGTCCACAGAAACAGCAGGAGTGGAGAAGGTCTGATGCTAACAAGCCCTTCCTCAGCACCCCAGCCCATCCACTTGCTAGGTAGGCTTTCAGTGGACTTCAGACAACCATGGTGGCTGAATAACTAACTCAAAACACTGCAGAAATAAACTGCTGGTGTGCCCAACCCAGGGTGCTAATGCTCAATGGCTGAGATGACCAACCTTCATGCACCTGCACATGGCTTGCAGCCTGGGTCACTCTCAGTGTGCTTGGGGTGAGCCCCTGCTGTCTTTTGCATATTAGGAGCCAGCTTGTTCCCTGAAGCTGTGGAGGCACATGCCTCTGGCTGAGAAGGACCTTGCTTCAGCCTTGGGCCATGGAGGCAGGTGTCACACTGTCACCTCTGCTGCCATTATGACCAAGGGTGTGGTGCCAGGATGTGTTTCACTAAGCAGGGATGTTGCTGAAGCTACTCAGGATTGCGTAGCAACGGGCAATAGCTGTCCCTTCCCATATGGAAATGCCACGTGTTTCTGAAGGATTGGAGGCTGCCACTGAGATCCCTGGTGTTGTACACGACCTGCCACAATGACAGGTTCTCATCTAGCCAGTAGATATGTGTTTCCCAAGGAGAAAATCACAGTTTGGGGAGGCAGTTTGTGGGCTCAGTGTGTGCAGGAAACAGCAAAGAGAAGAAGGCTGTGGTGTTGGAGAGGAACATGGCACAGTTGTGTGAGTCAGTCTGGTATCAGAGTATTAAAGAATAAATTGCACCACCCCCAACCTTAAGGACTGCAGATAATGCGCAGCAATGAAGTTTTATCTGTGCTCAAGTACATATTTTTTATGCAGCTAAAGCTATGTTGCAGATGTTCTTCACTAGAATAGATTTTGCCTTTGCTAATCCTGTATTAATCTGCTGGTAGAGCTCTAGCTGTGTGACTAGCACTGGGCTCCTTGCAGAGAGGAGCCTCTGGTCACCAGGGCACATCTCCTGCGCCTGTCCCTCGGCAGAGCCGCAGCCGGGGTTCGGGTTCGCCGTGCCGGAGCACCCCGCTCCTGCTCCCAGTGCCGTGCTCTGCCAGGAGAGGGAGCTAGCACTCTGGCATTCAGGGCCTTTGATGTTCTCTGTCCACAAACCATGAAGGTGTTCCGGCTGTCCAATGTTAATGTGGGTTTTGCTGTGTGGCTGAGTGCATGTTCAGGGGACTCATGATTTTCTATGGAGGCCACCTACTGAAGAGGTGTTTGGCTCTTGCCAGAACTCAGAGGACTCTGATGCTCTGTGCTGTGTTTTGAGGCTCTCAGTCCCTTTTTTGGCTGCTTCACCAGGTGGACTCCAATGGGAGTTTGGACTGGGTGAGAGGGAAGTGAAGCCTACAGATTCTGGAATAATTCTGGTTCAAAGCCACTGCTGGAGTGGAGAAGGCATCCGAAGAGTGCATTGCAAGGCAAGCAACGGCTGGGAGGAGGGAAAATTTTTGGTTAAGGCTACCATGTGGCAAACAGATGTTGGACAGCATTTCTTTTAACCTAAAAACACATTAGCCTTCTTCCCTCTGCAGTATATGTGTTTCATTTTGAACAAGTAACTGGCAGCTGGAGAAAGTTATTAGAAAATGCTTCGTCTATATTCCAGCACTTGCAACAGCAGCAAAATTACCTATTTCCTATTCTGCCCAAGCTTTATGTCTCCTTTCTTAGATATTGTTGGCTTCAAGTCAAGTTTTGCTTAAGTTATGTATCAGAAAGGGAATAAGTGGAGCTCCAACCTTGTTTAAAGTGTAGAAAAGGGATTTTAAACAAAGCTGGCAGAGATACTGACACAACTATTATCTAGGTTCTGGATGTGGTTGGGCCTGCTGGTAAGAAAACAGGAAATAAATGACAAAACAACTCTTAAAAATGTGAAAACCAGCCAATTCTACAGGGCTCCACTCTGTGCTCAAAAGTCTGTAAGTACTGATAAAAGAGCACACGTGATGTGAAAGTGCTGTGTCACTATCACTGGCCCTTTCAGCCTTATTATAATTTCAGTTTTCTCTGAGTTATGAAGTTTGGCATGGGAAGAGCATGCTAGTGAAATCTGGTAGTGTTACCTACCTGATTTAAAAGCAAGAACAGAGTAATTTGTTTGGGACAATTTTGGAGGTTAGAGGAAGAGCTTCTCAAACAGCTGGGCTCTGTTAGCCAGGAAGGGGCTGAGCTAGAAAAAATATTGTTGAATAAAGCACGGTGTGAGCAGACACTAGAAATAGTAAATAGTAAGGGAGGCTCCTTCCTAAGAAATGCATTTTATTGGCTCTGTATGAGTCAGAAAAATCCTGTGATCTGTTGCCTTCATTGCACATTACCCTGTGGTCCAAGGGGCTGGCTTTGGCTGCTGGTGGCTGGGAGGCAGCAGCAGGCACTGCAGAGCACTGGGAAAGACGCTGCTCTCAGAAGGGAGGCCAGTAGCCATCAGGGTGCAGGAGGTGTTGGTAGCCAGGCCCTCATTTTTATGGCTTTCAGCATTTCTACCTTCACAAAGAGCTCTAAGTGATAAGGATGAATGGTGTGGAGTTGTGCATGCAAGAGCTGTGGTTGTGACTTCCTATCTCTGTACCAGGCAACAAGTTATTATAAAAATAAATACCTCAGTGGCAGCAGCAGCATCCCCAAGGGCCTATTTACTTCCACTGGCATGAACTAATTCCTGCAGAGGAGCTCAAGCCAAATCCTGCAGAGACAGCGGGAATCTCTCCGGGCTCTTGCAAAGGCAGTTTGCACACTGGAGAAAATGCTGGTGCTTGGTCATATTTATTGCCATGTCAGTTAAAACATGTTGTCAGTTAACACCTTCCCTAACACAATATATATTTTCTAAAGCTGAGGGAAAGTGAGCTTTTTTACCTCCTTTTATTCTTCAGGTAGTTATTCTGATTTATTTCTGAAATTGCACAACACACTAAATGCTGGTTCATGAAGTGGCTAGGGATCAATTATTACCTTTTCATGTGCAAACCAATCTTAAGGCATCTATCCATCTCTTATAGTCCTATCTTCAGAAGATATGTTCAATTTCAGAAAACTGAAAACGTATAAGGGAAGCTAAGGCAGGGTGACATTTGCTTTCCTTGGCTTGCTCTCTAAATGTTTGATGGGTGAGTTTATTATCTATAGGAACAATGAACAAGCCAATACACCCTTTTCAAGGTTTACAGGTGCCTTAATGTAACTTGCTCATTTAATTTGGATCTATGTACCTCCTGAGAAGGGCAGAAGATTTTCATTTTCAAGGCCTTATTTAGCCGTAAAATGTGTATCCCGTTAGCTAAGAGCAGATCTATGAATTTCATTTCATTTGGTGACAGGAGAAATAGCAATGTATGTATCACCCTCTCAATAACTGCTATTAGAAGGTGTGGGTTTCATGAAGAAATAGTATGTTCCATGTCATAACATCTTTCATGAAATAAAATTCAGGGCATTTGTAGCATAAGTATTTGAAAAGTATCAGTTTGCTCTAATTTTAAGAGTGTGGGGAAAATACAAACCCCTTTTGTGGCTGGAGTTGGCCACCTGAAAAATTAGGATGGATTTTGCTGGCTCCAACAAAGTCAGTAGGAGATTTTCTATGGCCTCAATGGGGCCAAAAATTCTCCTAGATTTCATACTGTTATAGATATTGTACAATTTAGCCACCAAGGTCATTAAAATGCTATAATCCCTCGTGTGATCCATGATGGGGTAAAAGCACTTACAAAGGTATTGCTTTCTAAACTGGTGTAATTATAGTAGTAATTCCCAGAGAAGTATTGCAAATGCGTTTCCAGTTCCAGTTCCTCAATTTTTTCGTCAGTGTTCATTACAGTAGTGATATGCTTGTGTCTAAATCTTGTTGATGTCCTTCCAGAGGGCAGTAAAAAACCTTAAAGTAAGTAAAGAAAAATTTAGTTGATGATTCTGACTGGCTGCTGAATTGCTGCCTTTTGAGCCCTGTCTCTCAGCTCATAATCTATAATGTTTACTCTTATACTACACAGACTACTGACTCTTTGTTTATATTCATCCCCTTACAGTTCGTCTAACTTAAAGAGAATTAGGAAAAAAAAAGAAAAGAAGAAAATTGAAGTCCTTGCCACACCAAATGTGGATGCTTTGCACCTAACAAGCCTGAGACAGCTGTCAGTACTGAGATGCATTTTCAGCCCCTGGCAAGTTTGCAGCTGGGCAAAGCTCCCTGTGGGGCAGTGGGGGCTGCTTTTGGTCAGTCTCTGGTGACAGAGCATGGGGCTCGAGCACCAAATCTCAGAGCAGAGGTCTACCCCTCCTGGCAGTGCAGAGAACAGGACACTTCTCAAAACAAACACTGAGTTGTGAGCCTTCCTTTTCTGGTTTTAAGAAAGGAAACGACACCAGGTCTCTGAATTATGGTAAAAAAGGATTCAAACTGAGATAAACACGAGTCTTGCAATGGGTGAGAAAAGGGCCTGACTGTTTCCTGATGGTGATCCTCTCAACAGTGATGAAAATCAGCTAGAGGTAAATCAAATTAAATGTTGTCTTTATGACAAGTGGGAAACCTGATCTTACGGCCCACTTATTTTTAACCTTGCAGTTGCACCATATTCCTTAATGGCTGAGGATGAAGCACTGAGGTGCTGGAGGCTCTGGGATTTTCTTTTCCCAGGGCTTGAAATGAGCCTCATGTACTCTGTACATGGGTGATATACAAATTTCCATCTGCTCTGAAGCTATCTAGATGTGCATTTCTCTTTGCTTCATAAAGCCACCTCCTTTCTACTGCTTAACTGAGCTCTCAGATGTTATTTGAACAAATAATTGCTGTTCTTTATGAAGAAAACCAGTAATAAGCCCTGGGTATTTATTATTTTCCTGGGAGTGTGTCAGTCCTTTGACTGGTTCTGACAGGATTTCTGTTCCTGTTGTGTTGCTAGCTTCTTCACAGGTGCTACCAAATAAATATGTCAGTTTGGAAGATGATTTCTTACAACTGCCTGGCAAATTGCAGTGATGCTGTCAACTCATTCCTCACATGCTTTTATCGGACACATACAAGACTAAAGACTAAATGAACAATACTTACTTTGATCAGATAGAAGATTAAACATCAAATGAACAATACTTACTAGGCCTAGACTTGAAATGGTCACTGGGTTCACTGTGGTTTTGCATCTCCTTATTAGCCCCTGGAGGTATCCAGTCACCAGCAGAAACCATTGCAGCAAGGAGCTTTGTGTCTTCTAAAGTAGAAGGAAACCTGCAAATAATAACATTTGATTAAATACACCCCCTGAAAGCTGGTGGTGTCTCAAACAGATTGCCAGTTTGGACTTTCAGAAACCATGCAATTCAGTGTTTCTTAAGAATGAAAAGCATACAACACTTACATCTCAATTTCATACACTCTTTTCTAGTCAATAAAGCCAGGAATTTATGTTTTTTTCTCTAAACAAGATTTGTTGGTGTTTAGTACATGTGTACAGTACACAAACTGTCTACTAAATCCATGTTTACAGCTTTGTTGAAAGTTAGAGACATAGAGGTGAGTGGATATAACGCTGAATTGGGATTCATGCTCCCACCTGTCTGGGAAAGACCCAGTTATTCCACAGTTTTTGGATTTAATTGTGGGGGTTTTTTTGTTTTTTTGACTTGAAGTCTTTTGGCTGGCAGTGCTAAGAAGCCACCACATTCTAGGCCAGGATTTGCAGTATTTAGCCAGCAGGTGTTGCAGCCCTTGGTGACTGTGACAGTCTGTACCACAGTACAGGAGATACAGCCTGGGTTTAGCAGCTGTGTTGGCCATGTAGGTGAGCAGTGCACAAATCAAACCCTTTAACCAAGGCTTTATGAAGCAGAGGGATGCTTCATTATATATATTATATATATATATACTTTTTTTTTTTTTTTTAAACTGATATAAAAGGGCTCAAATCTCCCAACTGGTGGCTTTGGTTGCTTTAATAAAAATTATACTAAAATTAGTGCCTGATATATTAAATCATTCTTTTTGGTGATAAATAGCTTGATCAGTTCTGTGAGAAGGACAGAAAACTTGATAGGACATAGAATCTACTGGGACAGCAAGAACTCTGTTGTTACTCATGTGTCTACATGGGAAACAGAAAAGCAAGACAATGTAGTGCTTATTCTAAAGCATATTCTAAACAGATCATTGTGCAGAAAAATTCTCTCAACACAGAAATCAAAAGGTTTGTAACAGGGAGAGGCATTGCCTGCTCTGCAGTGACAGCTTCATGTTTATTTATTCTAGAAAGAATGAGAAGGAGATACTAAAGTAAAGACAGGATAATTTTATTCCCAGATCAAATAAAGGAACACAGAGTGTGTTCTCAGCAAAGTGATTACTTTAGGGGGAACTAATACAATGAATGTTATTAAATTAAACAACTTTTTTATAGGGCATCTCACATTAAGAATTTTAGTGTAAGTAATATTTCTGTCAGGCAAAGTGACGCAAGACAAAATAGCTTTTATAGAGGTATTCCTGTAAAAATGTATTCTATCTAGTATACTTCCTCTGCAGCAAATTATCACTTTGCTTAACAGCTCTGAGAAACAGGGATGTCAGGAGCAAAGACGACTGTTCTCCTTTCACTAGATGCCAGAAATCTTTGATTTTAAATTAGCTTTTAGGTGCTAGTATACATAAAGCTGAGGTAAATGTCTGCTTAGCACAGATAGCTGGGAGAAATCCTCAGCTCTATGGGAGCTGTCTGCAGTGCAAATCCCAACGCCTTGCCTGTCTGCCCTACCATGGTGTGGGAATTCTCAGGAGTGAACCTTTGCAGTGCTGAGCACGAGGTGCAGCTAAGCTGAATTTTTTTCCAGAAACCATGCTTTTCAGTACACTTACACACATTGGCTGTGGCAATCAGAGGTAAGAAATGTGGACCCATTGCATCTCTTCCTATCCTGAAATGGACATCCGTATATCACCACGCTTGAAGACCTAGAGCTACGTTTTATTATCCTAGAATTTGAGAGGTCTCAGGGGGTAATTATATATAAAATGACTAAAACAGCTTGCCTCAGGTGCAGAGTTCTGGAAAGCCATGTCTTCTCTAAGGGTCGTAAGAGTGAGATGAAAAAGCCTGACTGCATCGTCTTGTATTGTTCCCTCCAGTGCCTTTGCCAGTAATTTATCAAATCTGTATTTATCTTAGCATTTATATATGGCTCCCATTGCACCACTTTGCAATATTCAATTCCTTTATTCTCACAAGGGCCCTATCTGGTATATTCTGCATCACATCTCATGCAGTCTTGAGGAGAAGGATCATAGCAACAGAAAATGACAGGAATGCAGTCCCTTTTACTTATTTGCTACCTCAATCTCTAAACTGTGGTTTGATGCTTACTAGATAGGGCTTCGGTCTCTCATGTGGGAAATATGAAATGAGTAAGAGGAAACTGAGTTTGTTTAGAAATATGGAAGGCTCAGTTGTCCTCTATTTTCTGCTACTTTCTTCCAAAATATTGAAGACTTTTCAGGAAGTGGAGAATTTACACATCATGTCACTGCAATTATTTGGTCAAGGTCTATAGCTTTTATTATTCAGGAAAGTTGACCACAAAATGCACATGTGCTTTTTGTGCTGGGGTATAATTTTATTTTCTTAAGGCACTTGCTGAAGTAAGACCTGCAAGTTTTAACCCAATTTTGTGTTTTAATTCTTTTACTTTCTCAATAAAAATCTAAAAAAGCCCCTGAAAAATTCCACACAAAACAAAGGAGCAGTAAACCATAAATAAATAAATAATCCACCCCTGAAACCTTTTGTTTCTTCTTGTATTGGGAAGGATTTCGAAATGTTTTAATCCTTGCTCTGACCAAACACTACTAACCCGAAATACCATCTTCAGTGGTCATATGTGGAGATAGTAGAGATCTCTTCTCCAACCCAACTCTTCTCTGGGACAAGAGATTTTGAATCTCTGTGGTTCCTGAAGTATTGGATAATCTCAGAGGAAAGGCTGTTGGGGTTGGGTACAGAACCAAATTGTTGGGCAGGGCAGTGTCTGCCTATTTTCTTTATAATTCTTCCAAGGAGCGAAGCATAGCATATGCTGTTAGCTATTTATGCTCATCCTAACTTCATAGAATCATGGATGGATGCAGGCAAGTGACACTTGGAAAAACAGAACTCGAGAATTCTACTGCTCCAGAAGAACCTAAGTGGTAAAAGCACTATCCAAGAGCAATGGAGGATATATTTTGTATGGAAAATATATTTCTGGTGGGCCTAGACTCAATTATTAACCTTAGAATTCCCTAGGTTGTTTTTAGCAAAGCACACTACCTTCAGTCACAGCACTCACCGGTAGTGTCAGATCCTGCTGTCAGAAACCATCTGTGCTGACCTCAGTGGTTTATTGGTCACTTGCACAAGCTATCAGGCAAAGTACAGAGGAATAATAAAACAGATTATGAGAAAGTCTGCTAGAACTCTTTCAAAAAGTTATAAAGTTACCTACACATACGGAAGAGGAGGTGCAACTCTGGCACTTTCATGTCTAACCCTCAAACAGCCATTCTCTCCCTATCGATTTGATAACAATTCAAGTTTTGAATAATACATTGGAAAGACTGTGATCTTGAGGACTTGTTACAGACATTTTCTCAACAGTCCTAATCCAGACTGGAGGCTGGAGGCTTTGGCTACAGGCTAATTGTTGATTCTTGTTTACCCTCTGGGCACTTTTCACAGTTCTGGCAGAAAAAACAGCCTTGCAGTGTTTGTAAAATATGGAATACATTTGCATCGTAGCAAATGAGAAATGAGTCCCAAAGTCTTAATGCTAACATTGGTATGAATGTAAATTTAATAGACCTGCAGTTTTTCCTTAACAGCCCCTATACCTTCTCTTTGTGATTCACAAGAGAAAACAACCCTTCAATAAAAAATATTTTAACCTTAGAACCATGCAAAGAAGTATTATCATCCCGTGGAAGAAAAAGCATAAATTCAGTGTTATTGTCCATTTATTTTTATTTTACTTTTCACACGTAACAATATAAGCCTTCCCATCGCTCCTGCTATTAACATGTGGAAATGTTCAGTTGCAGAAGTTGCCCTAGTGATGAGGTTCTCTGACTTGTTCTAAACCACAGATTTTTTGCCCAGGCTGCCAAGAAGTATCATTCTTTCATTTATGAATGCACGTTTATGAATTTCTGGGGATACTGAACTGCCCCTGACTACATATTTTGAGATAAGGACAATTGCTGACAAGACTTAAATCACCCCCTTTGCAGACTTTGTATTAAGAGGTTTGCAATGCACATAAATGCTTTTATTATAAATGCACCACAAAGTGTATTAAAAAAATCTCTAATATCACATATTGATTTCACATCTTGTGTCTTGTTTGAACTCAAATTTAAACATGGCAAGTAAAACTGGATAAAACACTTCTCACCAGCTTTGTAGCTTTAGAGAGATTATTTAATTTACTTTGCTGGAATTTTCTCACTGACAAACCTGAAGGAGTACAACTAAGAATGGTAGACTACGAAATAACCAGTGAAAATTTCTTCATGCCAGGTAAAGAATGGACATAAAGAATTTATTAGTGGACTTAAGGGCAGGTATTCTCTAGTCCCATTTTAAAAGTTCATTCCTCAATCAAGGCAAATAATAATGAAAATAAATTAAAAAATATATTTAAAGTTTGCTAAGTTCCTGTATTTAAAACATGTGAATAGTTTAGCTTTCTCAGCACTTCAAGATGCTCAAAAACTGAGCTATAAAGGAAGCTAGACACCCAATTTGCAATGGAAATATATAAGATGATGAATTGGATTTAATGGGCTCCAGTAAATCATAACATTAATGCTGTTGCATGATACTTCACCTTAGCACCAGATTAAAAAAAATCTGTCTCAAGTTGAAAAACATATGCTCTAAACCCTCCAAGTCTGAGAAAAGAGCCAATTACTATGAGATCTGTAAGCATATTAAGCACATCTGACTTTTGGTTTCAGTACAGATATGAAACATGGATGAAATATCCTTAAAAATTTTACTCTTTAAAATTTAATATAGGAATTTGCAGGACTAATGGACCTTTATAGATTAACATGTTTGTCACAGTTGTAAAAAGAATTGAGGAGTATGTCTGTTTGGGAGATGAAGAAACATAACTAATTTCACAAATCCCTTTTATCAAAACATCAATCCAGCAGAAAACACAAATATCATACAGAGAAATAATTAAAAAATGTATGAGCTGTGAATCTTGGATTATAACCAACTTAATAAAATTGCAAAGTCTTAGCCACTTTATTAGATGCAACTATTTTGTCTGAATTTTCTACCTGGAACTCCTATGCCTTCTGTTCTTTCTTCTGTTTTTTTTTTTTTTTTTTTTTTTTTTTTTTTTTTTTTTTTTTTTTTTTTTTTTTTTT
>VWZS01004141.1:754993-804925 GCA_013397075.1 Rhabdornis inornatus | reverse complement strand
TTTTTTTTTTTTTTTGTCTTTCAAGCATGACTATAGCTTAACTGTCTAAAATTGTGGGCGCAGTAGAATCTTCTGTCATGTGGAATGGAAAGGAAAAAGTATTTTGGCAACTGACTGAATAACTAACCCAGAGAGTCTCTGTTACTTAACATTTGGTCAGGATATTTTCCTAAAATTCCTTTACATGGAAAAGAAACCACCTCCTTGTGAACTTCCAAGTGTGAGCAGTAAAAGAATTTCATACAATTTATTTTCCAATGGCCTTTTGAAGCATAAGGAAACTGTAGTGTTCACTTATTTCTGGTCATTCCTTCAAAAATGCAGAAAACACTTATTCAATCAAGTGTTACATATATCATTTAAACATAACTCTAAAAAAGGTGAATAATTTGTCAGCCTGGGAATCTAGCAAGGAAAGATTTATTAAAATATATACATAAGTGTAGCAAGCCATAGAAAGGTTGCAGAAGTGCAGGCACAATTCCATAATATTCATGGTTAGGAGAAAGATAATCCAGAAATTCTCAGCTGTACTAAATTTACAGACTCAAATGAGAGAGCAAAGTAAAGAGAAAGCCTCCAGACCCAGACTGGAGTGAAACAGAAAATTTCCTCACTCCTAAGCTTGAATTCAGAAGGGCCAACATGTGTCCTGGTATTGGAACCCTGAAGCCTGGGAGTTTTGAAGTTTCTGTGGTTTCTGGTAGTGACCCCCAAAAGAACACTGCTTTTGAACTGAGGCCTTGGAGAAAGCTTCCAAATCTGAGTGATGGAGTTAAAATCACTGGTGTAGTGTAGTTTGTGTAGAAGTGTGTGCTATCACATGGTGAAGGGTTTTGAATTTGAGGTTTTCGAATATAGTAATAGGTATGGGACAAGATGGAGGTTCTTGGGTGTTTACTCTTCTTCCTTCTTGTTCCTTTTTCTTCTTGATTTTAGGTAGTAGTTTTTGGATTGGATAGAAAATCCTGCACTGTGGGTCAAAGGTGTTTGGTCATTGGGTCAAAAGTATAAATAATATAGGTGTTAGTTTTTAATTGGATAGTTAGGTTTTAAAAGACCTCGCAACGAACAAGATACAGCTCCATTTTGTCATTTTTAGCTTGTTAGCTAGAAGTGCTGTAGAACTCACTGTAGTATAAATAAGAATTAATAAACAACTGAGTCCAAACACAAAAATCCGTCCCTCGTACTTCAATCCTGAATCTGAGTGAAGGCAGAGGAAAAAAGAAGCCAGCCACTAATATCCTGGTGGAGCTGCTTTGGGGCACACACAGAGCAGGCATGGCTGGGCACAGAGGAGGGAACTCCTGCCTCACCCAGCTGGGCTCTGGCAGTGGCTCTGCCCCATGGGCTCTCCCAGGAGCCACAGACACATTCCTGTCCTGGCTGCAAGACCTACTTGTCTCCCCTTGTTACCAGTGTCTAATTAGACACTACCTAACACACAGATAAACCAAGAGAAACTTCGTGGAGGAGGTTTCCAGCTACAGTGAGAACCAAAGCCCATGAAGGGTCTCAGAACATGGGTCTCCACGTGCATGAGGAAACTCTTGACTGACAGCCAGGTTTGGGGATGAAGCAGCATCTTTTGGGTGTGACTTCCTCCAAGGGATGCTGAATACCCGGGTCCCCTGCAGCAGGACAGACTTCCTGGAACAGCCTCTTTCCAAAGGTTTGAATGATTGGGTGTGGCAAAGACAGCGTTGCCATTTACTGGCATCTTTGGCTAAAGGAGTTTGTTAAATAGCCATTAAAAAAAGAGAGTTAAAGAGTTCACTGTTTCTCATTTTCAGCAGAAATAGAGGAATTTCTTCACACTGCTTCAGAAAAGGGGAGTCTTTTCTGGCAGAGAGGGAGTGGGAAATGGGCAGCAAGGACAGAATCACAACAGCTGACTGTCTGTGCAATTTATGGCATGATTTTTCAGAGAGAAGTGCCCCATCTGTGCAGACTAAAAAAGCTGCCAGCAGTAGAAACAGGCAAGGTTTTTTTTATATACTTGGAGGTGCTGGTGACATTTCCCACTTGAAGCAAAGGACATAAATGTGGGGTGCAAAAGGAATGGTAGAAGTATTCCACGACATGCTTAAACATGGTTTTAACAAAACTAGGGCTTGGGTCACCTAAGCCATCTACATTTTTGCTTCAACTGGGCATTTTGTTTCAGCAGGTTCTAGGTATCATACTGAGAATTTCCACACTTTGTTCCTTCTATGCAAATGCCAGCCTGTTTTTCAATTGTCAATACAGATGAGTGGGGAATTTGCACACTGACTTGTGTATAAAAGACATACCAGAAAGGGGATGCATTTTATCTTTGGCAGTAGAACAAAGCTTTTAACATGTGGTTCACTTATTAGCTTGACACCAGCTTTTAAGAGCTGCTGTAGTTATTACTTATCCTAAAAATGTGATATATTTTCTACTGTCTTGCTGGGTATGACAGAAAAGGAAATGACTCAGATTTTGCCTTCAACATCTCAATAGTTCAAAGGAGCAAGTAGAAAATTATACGAAACAAAGGGAAAACTAAAGCAACTCCCATCATTATTTTCTCCCACCCAAACAGCATTACTGGCATTCGGAATTTCCTCCTGCCATCACGAGAACACCTGGACTTCCCTTTCTATTTTACAATTTAAGCTTCCATAATTTTTGCACACCCAGAGCAGAAATATCTGCTTCTATTCCCTTGCAAATACTCTGCAGTAATTAGAAATTACCTCAAAACACAACAGGATGTTGGCAGCTTCCCAGGGAAATCAAAGATGGGAGTTGCTGGGAGAATTTGGGTTGGGAGGGCTGTGTCCACACTGGGCTGACAGCGCCCACAAAACATCAATTGCAGGGTGAGGCAGAAAAAAAACAAGAGGGAAAGGTGGCTCTCAGGCAGGTCAGAGGTGGGAGCTTGGGTCCTATGTTCTGGTGTGACAGACACTGTGCTCAGCTCATATCACTGTGCTGGATATGAGGAGGATGTTGGCCATAGAACTGATTTCTCATGCACCATCAGCCTCAAACCAAGCTAATCCAGGAGGCTGGCTAAGCTTTGGGCAAGTCAGAATGGTTATCATGCCAACAGATCCTATTGTGCTATTGACCTTGGTTTAGGAAGGACAGTGGGTTTTGTCTGAGTCACTGTAACACTGAAATACGTCCTTGACTTTAAGCCTGGGACTAAGTCCCACTAAAACACTGTTTGGGACACAGATTGGTTACCGTGAACAGTCTTACTTAAAGCCAGAGTAAACGTAGAGTAAAAGTATACGGTTTTTTAATAAATGCAGGTAAAGAGACCCCTCAGAACAGCAGGAATTGGGCCTGGCCAGATGTGCTTGTGCAGCCAGGTCATAAGATCTAAATTTAGACAAGCACAACCACAAACATAAACAATGTGTAGCGAGTGTTTACGGCCTGCTCATTTATATATGCCATGATTTTGTCTGTGCATCCTGGCCCCATAAAATAAGACAATTGTTTAGTTTAGATCCCAAAATGTCAATTTGGGTACCGCTGGCTTTTTTTCTCCAAGGGAAGCACTTCATTTTCAGGAGGTGCTGAAAGAGATCTGTTCAAACTTATCCTGTGCTGGGCATCCATACAATAGGGGATGACAGCCATGGGAACGGTGACTCTATTCCTACACCTTCATTGCACAGACCAATTCAAACACCCATGGTAACTGAGGAGTTCTGCAACTGGGAGGTGCATGCGCCAGCCAGCACCATGCATTCAGAAATCCACATTTTCCATAATTATAAACCTGGCTTATAATGCTCTTTAAGAAACAGATGTTTGCCTTTACTGTAGCAGCCCATATAGAAACGGAGACCTTTGTAAGAGAGGGAAGGCTTCATAGGTACAATGAAAGGAAAAATCAAGCCTCAAAAAAAAGTGAAAGGAAGAACTGAAAAAAACCAACACTCTCTATATTGTAAATATTCTGGATTCTTTCCTGGAAGAGAAAAAAAGAGGGGGGAAAAAGGTTCTTCTGTAGATATATGTAAGAAGTTGAAGGTTTTGATTTGATCAGTTACTGGCATGATGCCATAACTGACAAGATTCTTCAATAAGTTAGATTATCCACCACTAAAATCTTGATATATAGGGTTATTAAGATCCAATGTCTTGCTGAAACCAAAGGAATTTAGGATCCAATCCTTAATTCAGTTTAGATTTACAAGGAAGGACTCTCTGAAGAGCTGAGAATAAATCCTTCAGACAGGTAGTTCTGGCACTGTTCCAGCTCTTATAAAAGCTGTGATGTCTTTCTAAGAGGCCCAGAAACCTGGGCAGTTTCTGAGTTTGTCTTTTTGAACATACCTACTGTGGGCACAAATGCTTCTGCTTCTCAAACCCCACTGGAAGAACAGCATCTTTTAAAAACAGTCTGGTGACAGTAAAACCTCACCTTAAATGGGGATTTTGTTATAAAGTACAGGAAGAGTTTGAATATTCACAGCTTTTACGGTCTCCTTCTGCATGCCCAGTAAAGACAGTTCCATGAGACACCTCTTTCCACTTGTACAACAAATGGTGCACTCTGTTGCTTAAAACTCACTCTCTGTGCTCTTGCTCTCATTATGAAATGTTATTGTATTTGGAACTTGACATAATGATGGCCATAACTGACCTGTCAGTGTAGATCAGAACAAATCATATTCAGCATGGCAGGTAATTGTGATTAAACCTTGGCCCTATTTTGTAACATGAACAAGCATTTCAAGACCTGTCTGGGAAGGGTTCTAATAATCAGACCTCCATTTTCAGAGGTACAGAATTTTTGTCAATATGAGACAACTAAAGTGAGACAAGAATTTTAAAAATTCAAGGAATTAACATGATGTATGTGCTGCAGACTGTAGTTTAACCTTTGAGAAACACAGCTATCTGCATCAGAGGCATACAAGAAATTTTTAAGGTAACCAATGGTAAAGGTATAACTTCCTTTCAGAACATCATCCTGTACGTTTAAAATCACTTTTGGAGCAAGCCAGTGTTTTCAAGCTGTTCTCTGCCAAAATGCCCAGTGTGTCCTATTATCCACGACAGTATGTGTGCTATTCTTTCCCAAATCAAAGTTGGTATTCAAAACTGGACACATATGAGCGAAAACTAGAAGGAAGCAGGGCCTGAATATGGCCCAGGAAAGATTTTCAGCATTTTATTCTTTTGGAAGGTGTTGGTGCTGTTTTTTGTGCAGCACGATATTGGCAGGTATGGCTCAGAAGATACCGTCCTCACACAGAGGAGCGAGTGGATCCACGCCTGTGTGGCTGCACTAGATATTGATCATGTCTTCTGGGGATACACAAGGAAAGAAAAGGAGGATTTTTCCCTTTTAAATCCGTGTCAGGAATTATGCAGTCCTCCAGTGGAGCCCCTCACTGGCTGTATGTGCTGCTTTGTTTCCTGTAGTGAGAGGGATATAAAAAGTGCAGATAACGAAACCTAACTAGAAGGGTAGGCCTCTTAAAAGTATTCATTGTCTGGGGAAAGAGGGAGGAAGGAACTCACCTGACCTTGACCACCCAAGCTTTTAATGCTCAAAAAGACTTTCAAAGCTTTCTGGGGGAGATTTACAACTGTGAAAGCATGCTGGAATTACACTGCGGCAGAAGGAATATAATTCACCTTGACTTACTCCCCTCCCCCAAAATCAGGAAAGTCACTTCTGCATTTTTAGAAATGTGAGTACATCGTTTTGGAAATTGATTGACAGAATCAAAGGAATTCATAGCTAAACACCCTCATACAGTCTCTTCCTCTAAATTTCTAGCACTTCTCTCACACTGGCTGCCTTTGCTGGGAGAGTCAGCCTCTGCATCCCTGTGCTCTCTACAACAAAAGAAACCCATCACCCAGGGTCTGGGGCTGCTGCAACTAACACATTGCAGCCATAATAAGTTCCTAAAAGCACTTACTGATAAAGGCAGCTGTTGTGGGCAGGCCAGAGTTCTCAGCCCTCTGGGTTCTTATTATCAATAGCAGTCCAGTCTGGATACCTCCTTACTAAACTACTGCAATATTATTGCTGGCTCTATCCCCAGAAAGTCCAGGCAGGGTTAAAGAACCACTGTGTTGTACGCTCAAAATTCACGGTCTCTAAATTTTGCATGATATTGTTATTGTGCTAATATGTCCCAACAGCAATAATCAAAAATATCTGCTTTCAGAGGCACTGGGAGAATGATTCCAGATCAACCTCCTGTTCAGACCTCCAAGAGAAACTGTTTTTGTCAAAGACTTCTTGAATAATGGGGAATATATAAACAAAGCTCCTGGAATCTCAGCATCTAAGGCTGCTGCTTCAGTTTTAACTTGCACAAACACAGGATTCTTCTGGTGGCAAAAAGCAGGTGCTTTTCTCTTCTTGTATTTGAACAATTTCAGGGTCTTTGGGTTTTTAGTGCCTAAGGGTACAAAACAATTCAGTGCCTCAGAGAATGTAACTCTAATAGTTTCTTCCAGTCAGAGAAGTTGCAAAAACAGAAGAAAGTTTTCTTTTTTTACTCTTCTTTTCATGCATAAAGGAAATGATTAGAGGCTGGGGCTGCTTCTGGCAGGTGCAACTCCCAAAGGAGCCCTCTGCCACTTGTGTTGGTGGTAGGTGATGTGCCAGGTAGCACATGGGACTGCTGCACTGCCTCCCAGCCTGTCTCACCGTGC
Organism: Rhabdornis inornatus; assembly: GCA_013397075.1. Classification (NCBI taxonomy): domain Eukaryota; kingdom Metazoa; phylum Chordata; class Aves; order Passeriformes; family Rhabdornithidae; genus Rhabdornis; species Rhabdornis inornatus. The sequence continues at coordinate 798,253 of VWZS01004141.1, read as the reverse complement.
TCCTGCCCAGAGAAAGTGCTGGCATTTCTGAATCTGCTTTCATGTTCTTTACTGAAGCTACAAATAATCATGACAAGCTACAGGAATGTGATCCCTTCTCTCCTTTCTCTCTGCTGTGATGTATTATAATGAACATTCTGGGGCAGATCAGTAGAAAGCCCCTGAATTTAAGCCACTGCACTTAAAATATCAAAATTGCAAGTAGGACTGTGTTCCCAGAGTTTTGGAAAAATAGGTACCATTTTATTTGCAGACTTTACCGCTAGGTTCTTCCTGGATTATTTTATTCATTACGTTTCTTCTTTACAATCAGTATTCATTTCACAAGTCAATAACATATGGGATGTATCAATACGCTCAAGTGAAGATGACACATTCATAACTCATACAGCTGTTTTTTCACACCTGAGAAGGAATATAATGCTCCATATCAGTGCTCATCCACAGCTGTAGCACATAAATAAAAAAGGTAGATTGTGCGGAAAAAAGAAACCGTGACTTAAAAGAAAACTCAGCTGCCTAACTGCACACTGCTGCACCCTTTGGAAAGCTAGGAATCTATTAAGCCTGGTTATGAGAAGTTCTTTTGAGATTAACTCTTTCTCAGGGAACACTGCACTGCTGACTGTGAGCTGTGACTGGAAATGAAACGTGTGACGCACAAGGAGGAGAAGCAGCCATGCCCTGGGCAGGGAGTGTCTTTGGGAACTGCATTGCATCCCACAATTTTGGAACCTTTTAGACCAGGAGGAAGGGGTTAAAGATTTTGCTGCATAGATTTTGCACTTTACTAAAACTCATTTGTGTCTTTAAGACCCAGCTGCAGCTCTCTAGGTGAACTCAAGGAGCCAAGACGCCCCCCCATAGACTCTCTTCCCAGAGCAAAGCAAACCAACAGCTATTTCTGACAAATGCCAAAACCTCCCCTTTCTTGCCACCTCTCCTCTTCCTCACTATTTCCTCCTCATCAGGCAATGCTCAGATTTAGGACCCTTTGCTCTCCTGTCAGCACTCATCCTGGCCCTGCCTGTGGCAGGCACAACCAAGTGCCCCAGCAGCCCTGGACTGGCAGCAGCTCTGCTGTGAGCAGGTGGGCACAGAGGGCACAGTGGCCCCAAAACTCAGCCCCCTCCCAGCTCCAGATTTTCCACAATGCTCAGATAGTCTCCCCTTATTATCAGCACCTGGTTATTCTGCTTCAGCTTCCTCATGCTGTGTATTTGTGGGGGCAAGATCTACAGAGCAAATTCTAAGTATTTTGTCCAAAGTACATGAATGTATCAAGATTTTTATAAATTGTTTCCACTGCTTTAATTTTTTTTGCCAGCAGTATTTGATTTAGAAAATGATCATCTGTAGAAAGAAAAAAAAGTCTGTCTTTTAAAATATTTTCCAATTTTGAGACTTTAGAAGAGAAAGAACTAGCCACTCTTTTTCTCAGACCTAGACAGGACCAAAGCTGTATGTTCCTGCAGCAATTGTGTAAATAAATACCCTGATCCCAGAGAAGCACTGGCCTTTGTTGATCATGTGTGTGAAAAAATGAAGCAGCAAAAAAAACTACAGCACAGTAATGATCACACTTCTATAGGAACAGAGAGAAGAGAATTAGTATTTCCCAAATAGATTAGGAAGCAGCTGAAATTAACATTTTCCAAACTCTTTTTTTGGGTCTAAAAAAAAACAGAGGCAAAAATAACTACTAGTAAAATTCATTTACTTAAGTCTTATGAAACTCCTTCCTGTTCCTTGTTCCCAGCTGTCTGTTACAATCTATTGCAGGCCTGTGACAGCATTTAGGAGTTTAATGCCCATGGAATAGAAAGTTGTCACAGGTTGATGGGCTCCTGCTGCTAGATAGTGTCCACATCATTAATCATGGACACTTATCTCCTCTGCCTCACGGAGAGCCACAGTGACACTTGCTCACTGTACAGTGGAGGACACCAAAAACTATAATCTACCAGTGGTAAATTTACCATGAGATTGTGACAAGGACCACAGACAAGTACAGGCAGCTCAGGAACACATTTATCACACAGTGATGGGGACTCCAGCTGACCTCTGGCTTTACCTCCACATCCCTGCTCCCATCTGCAGACCCCACTCGGCTGCTCAGCCCCTGTGCTGGGCAGCAGCTGCAGCCAAGCCTGGTCCCTGACTGCCACTGTGCCAGCACCTCAGTTTGCAGCCTGAGCTGATGGACCAGCCAAAACAACAGCCAACTTTGTGTCTGAACAGAAAGGAACTTTTTTCTTTGCATTAAACTCAAAAACCTCCCTTACTTTCATTTGACACAAGAATTTTGTTGGAGAAAAATTATTTGCTTAATTTTCTAAAAGACATTCCTGATGCAATTAATTAAAATGAAAAGGAAAGGTTAATTTCGTGCTGCAGTCAAAAGACAGAAGTGTGTGCAAAAGTAAAAAAAAATTAGTCAAAATACTTTGGAAACCCAGATTAGCTGAAGTTCTAAATAGGACCTGAGTTAACAGGTCCATTTAAAAATTACTATTGTAACTAATGGATTATAAAATATTCAAAGTGCTGTTAGCATTTTCTCTTCAAGCTGTCCAACACTGTAGAGAGACTGGGGACACTGCAGTGTCCAACACTGTAGAGAGGCTCTTGATGCAGAGGCAAGTCACTTTAAGAGATTTGAGAGCTGTGCATAAAAAGCAGAGCGAACGTCTGAATCACATACTACCAAGATACCAAGAAAAGATGTGAACAAACAGTGTAATATTCTGGTTATTTACTAGCTGGAACTGGGACAGTAAATACAATATAGTTAAGAAGAAAAAAAAAACACCCACTGCTATGACTTATTGAAAGGAAGGTAGATGGCAGTGTATTCTATTACTTGAGATATCTAAATCTGTCTACTTTTACACAAAACAAACATATAAATTTAAAACAAGTAGATTTGAGTATGTAGGGAAAAATTTCCCATGGGAGGTTAACTATCACCCCTCAAAACTTTTTTTTAGTCAGTCAAATAAGACTTTTTTTTGCAGGTCCTACTTTTCTGTAGGTAACTGATAATCTACCTTGGACATCCCTCTTTAATGAGTCAGGAGTTCCATAAGAGCTGGAAAAGTGCTAATGAAAAAAGACATGATTATAAGCAAACAGCCCTCTTGATATTTGCAGCTCATCAAAGGGTGGTCAGTGTTTTCTTTCATTTCTTTGGAGCAGATGTTGCATTCAAAAGTCAGAAACTGAATATTTTGAGTACCAAAGAACATCACAACTAATTATATAATCTCAGAAGGAATAACATTTTTCATTATTTTGTTCTCTATTGCTTTTATTTCTTTGTATGATCTGTAATATGTCTAATAAATAGAAAAAATAAACCAGTTCTTACTGCTTTTTAAAACTAAAATAAGATGTTAGATGTTAAAAGAAAAAAAACCCAAATCATTATAAATGATAATACATAAAATAATAAATGAACAAACAAATAAATGGTGTTAGATGCTATTCATCATGTTAGATGGTTGTTCAAGCAAATGAAATGATGAGTACATTGATAAGGATGAAGTACTTTGAAATTATTTTGCTTAGAACTCAGTGTTACAAACACTGAAGGTGGGATTTTGATCCCACTGTGGTTTAAAATTGGTGTAATTTTGCTGAGTTAATTTGGCTTTATTGAGACATAGCTGAGGTCAGAACTGTATCTTGATGCTGCTGTGAGTGAATAAAGGATGAATCAATATTAAGTTTGTTCTTTCCACGTTTGTGGTTTTTTGATGGCCTGTAACAATGAGACACCAGTGTGCTACTATTATCCTTCATAATGGAAACTTATCATGACTCAGGCTCTACATTTTAGGACTTACTTTTGATATTTCCAGATAGTTCCTCTGTAAAGATATGTATACTAATGTTATTTTGAAGGGAGCAATAAGATAATACTGTTCTAGCTGAGATGCCAGCAAAGCTAACTCATGCAATTTATGTTTTTCTCAGTTTTTCCTTCATGAAATTTATATTGCTTGATCTTATTTTAAAAAGGAAGTAAACCCAGCAATGCCAGATCACAGAAATAAATAACCCTTTTTCCTTGTTTCCATAAACCACTTAACTATTTGCTATATGACATAAAAGAAGAACATGCAAAGCACACACAAAAGAAAGAAAGATAAAAATGAAGTGTATGTTCTTGAGTGATTCTGACCTGATCTGTTATGATCATTTAGATACAGTGATTATCTTAACCATTTGTGCCATTGGATAATTGTACTACAGTATTAACTAAATAGAAACATGAGTGACCAGAGGTATATTTTCCATAACAAAGATTGAAATATTGGACCAGAAGACAATCATCAATCTTTTGAAAATTTGTGAATATGTGATTATGAATGCATTTTGAGGATATTAGGAAAGTTCCAAGCACTTTCATATTTTCCTGATTTTTTCACTAATTGTAAGATTTCAGATACGTTGGCTGGCTGCAGGTACACTTGCAACCTCCCCCTATGCAAACACAGCCTAATGAGAACTGTCTTGACACAGATTTACTTTGAAAGATGTGTTTTTCACATATCAGCCTATTCTAATGCCAAACATATTGTAAACCTCTATTAGTGATCATAGGTCAGAGTGGAAATGAAACAGTCCGGGTAGAAAGGAGGAATACTTGTTCACCTTGAATTTATTTCAGGTTTATTAATTTTCCCCATGTTTGAGCCTGTCTCTCATTCATCTTGCAAATTCAAAACCTAGAATTAGTGCACATAAATAATTTGGTGTAACCACATACAGTATTAGAAAACAAAGCTCAGGAAGAAAGAATTACTCGACATGATTTCTCCTGTTTTTCTGACAGTTTTTCTGGCCTAATAAAATGTTACATTCGTATATTTGCAGTGCAGTGTTCCGGTAGCATGTGCTCCTACATGATTCCATCCAGTCTCTTAGCCTCAAAGAATAGATCTGATGCTTTCTTTCTCATATTTTACTTGAGATATTTAACTTACTTTTAGTTATTTTCAATGCTTTTAAATACTAAAATGTGGGATATCAACAAACTGGTACTATAATTTAAGACAATTTGGTTTTGTACTATCTTCTGTGACACTCCTTTGCTCTCGGGTTTAAGACAGCTGGTGAAAGTCAGAAAAGTTACATTCCTGGAGAAGGAAGAAATGCAAATCTCCATTCCCCCCAGTCCCATGCAGCATTTCAAACTCTTTATACCATTAGGAATAACCTCCCTTCACCGAGTGCTTTGGCTTGGGACTGTGGCAGTAGGAAGCTAATTCAGTTACTGTCTATTCAATTTTAAAACACATAATTGTGTTTGTTTAATCATGGCCTCTGCTGAGACATGATCTTATGATCCTGTAATTTTTTTACCAGACTTCCGGGCAATAAAAATCCCAGAGAATTCAGTGCATCTCACAGTGCTCACTTGATTTCAACGTTTGGAAATTCACCAATCAAGAAGTCACTACCCTGGGCTGTGGTAACAAATCACACGAGTGTTCCAGGTCCATCTCAGCACAGGATTGCTTAAATTACCTCTTCACAATAGGTCAAAATAGAATCATTTTTTAAACAGCTACAGCTGTTTCAGGGTAAATATGTGAATAGAACTATAGACTTTGGGACTTTCAAAGACACCTGAGAGAATTCAGCATCTTGATTTTATGTCACTTACACAGGCCTTGAAAACTTCAGTTGTGTGTGCTGAAAAACTCATCCTATATCCTTTTAGATACAAACAGTGATAAGAACTCACAGTGATTTTGTATTTGTACAATATATGGGTACATATTGTACCCATGTAGTGCTAGGTATGAGGAAATCTCTTAAAGAGAAACCACATCACATTGGATGTATGCAGCCCTCCATAATATCACTGTTACGTGTTCAAATACTGACATTTTATCACAACTCATCTGTTGTTTTCCAGGGAGACAAAGCTCACTTACAGTACTCCAACAAACGTTTATCTCAAGGAATATTGTTCCTTAAGGAATAAAAATTAATATGAAGCACCAGTAATCTGGAGGTTATTTGTGAAACCCAGGCACATCTGCATTTATTCCTCTGTCAGTTGATACAGGGATGTTATGTCACATTTTAAGTTTGCAGATAATTGAGGGTTGATAATAACCACAATAATGAACTCACTGCTGGATTACATTCTGATAGGTGACAAATCAATTCATTTATGATACTTCCTTTGGCATATTGAGGTATTTTAGTGTGCGGAGGAAACCTCTCAAATTAATAGAACTGTTAAATCCATAAAGCCCTATGCACCAAATAGCACACCATAGAAAAAGTATCAATCATTAAAAGAAGAAAACTGATAATTGCTAGCTTGAGAGATCATTTGGAAAAAGAATCTTGCTTTCAAGAGGATTATGCTGTAACAGTGATACATGTTTATAACATCCGTGTGCAGACATCTATAGATATGTACACACAGAGCTATGCACACACTGATGCTGTGACCTCTTTTATCTCTTTTGTATTTGATTAGTTCTGCTGGCAGGTACCAATTGCAAGCTACACAGAAAGAGCCCAGTGAGTCCCAAACAGTTGCATCACAATGTTATTTAATAATGCTTCTGTGGTGTGTTTGATTTTAAATGAAATATGATTTAATAACAAGAAATAAAGCTGTTATTAGGCTCTTTCTGACATGATTTAGCTCAAACGGGATTTTGTAAAACTGCAAAACGTGCGTAAAAAGGAAAGAGCTTAGAGGGCCTTAAAAATTATGTAATAATGTATTTATTCACCCCCCCCTTCCACCACAGCCTGTGTACATTTGCAAAAGATTCATTCATGTTATACAATACACTTCAAGAGGTCCTAATGAAGCTGTGACACCAACCACCTCATCAAAGATACTGCACAGACAACCCTGGCAAATACAGAGTATAAAAAGCTCTACAGCAATGCCCTTCAAATTCATGGTCTCTCTGTAGTGGTCCCACCACTAGCAGTCATTTCTTTGGTAACACTGAAAGAAACCTTTTCCTTCTTTAAGATAGTGAAAAGCAACATGGCACAAAGTAGGCTAGGCTGAAAATTTTAGGGAATTGACATATCCTGAGGAAAATGAATTATGAATTACTGGAAGACTGCAACCGCCTAGCCAATGGGTCAAGACTAACTTTTAATTAATTATTAAATGCATGTTGATGTTTTTTGCACTTTGAAGGCTTTCAAAGTGCACAAGGCAATAGTGCTAACTAATATTTCAAAGAACAGCTAGCGTGCTTTAAACAACAAACAAACAAAAACCAACCAACCAACCAACCAGAAAGGCTTTTAGTTCTTTAATTTCAGATTCTAGATTTTCAAATGTACCAATACTCTTTGGTGGGGTTTCAGTTTATGACTTCTTTTTTAACAAAGGAGTGGATGAATGGATGGATGAAGAGGGGACTGAGGAACCCCAAGGCTCATTCACATTTGAATAAATGATGAAACCTACTGAAACTTGCTCAGCCTAACAAAAATCGTAATAAAATTGGAAATTGAGATAGTAACTTCTCAAGATTTCCTGGGAAATCTTCATAGTTCTTTTCTCCGTTGCTCAGGTAACCCTGTTCAGATGATTTGTGTAACCAGCCCCTGAATCCCAGTGTGAATTCTGCTGGCCCAGCCCCGTGCTGGCTCAAAGGAAGAAGCGCAGGGTGAGGGAAGGACCAGCCTCAGCCAGCTCTCCTGCCCCATTCCCTTTGAACCCAAAGGGTGCCCAGTGTGTTCAGAGTAGGAGAGAAGCTCTGCATGCAGCATCTGAGTCTCCTCTGACGCTGGAGGAGTTCCTTGATAAAACCATAGCAAGTTCTGTTGGAGCAGCACATATGAACCTTTCAAGCGGGTGGGATTTGTCCTGTTAATTGCCTTCCAGCTTGTGTGCAACCCCCTGTAGGGCAGAGACAGAAATCTGGATGGTGGAGATTCCTACACTTGTTAGAGGCTTTTCATGCTCCCCCCTGGATCTGGCATTCTTACACTACTTGTCATGTCACAGATTTACCTTTTCAGAGCTCTTTGAAACTGTCATGTCCTATTTGATGCTGATACATCCCCAAGTCAATGTGCATAAGATGAGTAGATAGCAAGAGCTGTATTTTTTACCATTTGCATAAATATTCCCAGCATGGGCAAACAGAGAAAAGACAACACATGTATTAACATCCTGAACAGGCTGTTAATTTTTTCCCCCAAACTGGAAACTTTTGCTAGAGCATCAGCAGCTTCACAGTAAGTAAGCAACCTGTAGTTTCACAGTGATGAAGTGATTACAGCATCTACCCACCAGTCCTAAAAAAAAACCTTTTAGTACATCACAGGCCACCAAGACCAAATCTTAATCAAACACAATATATGTTTACTAAATAACAGAACAGCTGAAAGATGAGAAATTTCTATAATAATTTCTTATTAAACAGATGCTCTGTGAATATGTTTAATGAGTTGCCAAAAGAATTTCAGCCTAGCTTAAAGCAGTAGAGGAAAATGTGAACTGCCCTGTGGCACATCTCTTGGTGCTGCTGGTATGGGAGGCTGTGGCACCAGTGCCAGCCTGATTTGCACAGATATAACTCTGCTGAATTTTGAACCAGCAGAAGCACATATATATCACAATGAAATATGATTCTGTTTTTAAGTGGCACTACAACAATGGAAACATGTTTATGTAGGCATTTTTAAAAAAATCGTTATTTTAAATGGAAGCATAGTTTTTTCCCCATGTGTTTACTCCTAACGAGACAATAGCAGCAATTGATCTGATTTACTGAAAACTATAGGTACATCTTTTATCAATCCTTCTTGTAAAACCAGTGAGTTAAAATAATTTAAAGTAGGGAGGTTTTACCTGCATCACTTGTGTCAGCAATCTGAAGGGAGGTGACAAATAGTCATATAATGAGACACATGGCTTTATACCTGGCAATCTCACACATAAAAAGAATGTCAAGCGTATTTGACAGAATGAAATGAAACTAAAATGTTAGCATTAATTGCTACTCAGTGCTGTATTACCAGCCCCACAATCCAAATCAATTATGAAGATTTGTATCAGTTGTGAGACCAAAAAGATTTTGGAAGCCTGTCAACTCTAGGGTGTCATTACTTAATGATGATATGACTGCTCTGGGCTTTGCTCAGAACAAGGAGAGTCACAACCACCCACTTCCAGGACTGCAACCAAAATGGCACAAATGGAGTATTTCAAAGGAAAGTTGACAGGTGTATGGTTCAACATCAGAGATTTGAACAAAAAGATGTATTTTCCACATGGAAATACAAACCTCAGATTGCTTAGGGGAGTACACCACACCCTGCCCATCTAAGTTAAATGAGAATTACTTTTGTGTGATGTTCTAGAAACCATCACATTCATTTGATTAACAAAATTAAAACACTGATACCCTGAAAAATTATGGACTTCTTTTTTCATAATAGTAGATATATTTTGGTACCTTAAAGAAACAGTTCTGTGATGACTTATCAAAGTTTACTGCATTGGTGAATTAGTGGTGACAGCAGAGATGATAAAACCTTACAGCAGAGTACTGTTAGATGAAGAGTACTTCTTTGTCACTGAGAAAAAAAAATCCATCTAGAAGCAATGGCATAGGATTTTTGTCATTTCATTCCACCAATGAGATCAAATAGATCGTGATTTAGGTAACAAGAAGAAATTTTGTGTGAAGGAATGGTAAGTGGATGTGGCTCTTTCCATAGACCTTCCCCACTGTGCTTGCAGAAAGACAGAGAGGACTATATTCAAAATTCTGCTTTTATTAAAAAAACAAACAACAAACTTCCTCCATTTTCTAGGGAACAAATTGCTCTCCCTTTGGAAGTACAAAATGCACAAAACTGTCTAGGAAGCGTTGCCTCCACCTTTGTGCTGGGTAGCATCTCATCTCTGTGCACCGTGCATAACACCTCTGCATCCCTATTGAATTGTTTCATTTGAGAGAAGTCTTTTGCATATACTGAGGAGAAAATATTAAGTAAAACAAAATATTCCTGTAAAGCAAATCTGCAGAATGGAAGAAAGGTAAAAGCAGAGCTAGCCAGAGGTCCAGCAGCCTCTGTGTCTCAGGGTTTCTTTTCCCACTGAGCTGAGCTGTGATGGAATAGCAGCACAGACTGTTGTCACTCTTGTTCTGGGTATTGGCCTGATACATCAAACATCTTCTACTTTGAAACTGCAGCCTACTGCCCAGCATTAAATGCAAATAACTGGTTAAATCACACAACCCCCAGTCCTCCTAAGAATAACACACCTGCATCCACAGGAGAAGGGAAAGGAGAAGAACCTGCCAGTGAAGCACGACTTCCTGAGTTCCAGTGGGTTTTGCTTCTTGGTTTGTTGTTGGATTTTTTTTTTTAAATGCAGATTGCAGTAGCTGAATCTAATCTTGTGAACACATTTAAGCTATCTATATCTATATAAAAAAGAAACAAGCAGTGCCAAATGAGCAAAACCTGCCACTGAGTGAAGATACCCATTAGAGAAGGATTCTAATCTTAGAAATAAGTAGTTTAAGAAAAAGTATATTTAGCTTGTCTTCAAGATTATCAAAACATACATTATTCTTTAATGAAAAAATGGCAACTACTTCATGTTAGCCAGAGTTTACCAAATAAGGATGCTCTTTGGATGGTGCAGAAAATGAAAGTATTAATGTCAAAACTGAACGAAGCACTGTTTTACTGTATTTGATTCTTGCTATAGGAAACAGGCTCTTGATTTGCATCTTGGGACTGACTCCTCAGCACTTGTCCCACACATTAATTATCAGCTTGCAATACTTTACTGATGTTCACATTACATGCTGGAGGACAGGAACAGCTCAGGAAAGATCACTGAGTGAGGGAACGTTCCCTAGCACAGAACTCCACTCTCTGCTTCATCTCCCTTCACCAGTGTACCTAACTGAGGTCAAGAAGATTTAGTACTTTGGAGTATTTTAGTCAGCCAGAGAAATGTTAGAAAAGTTAGAGAGAAAATGAAGTCAAGACCCATATAACTTATGCTTGGACCATGTTCAGTGGAAAGAAGGACATGAGCCCATCACATGGAAAAGCTAGGTTAATGTTTATGCATTTTCAGTGGTTTTCCCTCCATATGTAGGCAGTATAAAGATTACTAACATAAGATTTGATTTTTGTCCCTCAAAGCCTCTAAACAGACTAGCAGCAAAAAATGTTGACTGTGGAGCTCTTGTGATGACTGGGCTCTGAGTCTCTCACAAACCTCAAGGCTTACTGAAAATTGTTTTTTATTGAGCTACATCAAATCCTGTTTTAGCAAAATTTTCTAGTTCTCCTGACTTCTTTTCTTCTAAACTGCAAATTCACCATTCAAAAAGAGTTTAAATAGGACATATATAGTAAAACTGATAATAAAATAATGGAAGAAAAGAAGTAATTCCCTTTTCAATAGCATGAAAATAAGATACAAAAGTGCAGAAGTGGAAGTCTTACAATGTCTTCCAAACTATATACTACTCAGTGTATTAGAGACCAGGTGTGAAACACTGACCTTATTAATTCTAGTAGTCAGGGACATAAAATTATATTCCAGCTAAAAAAGACTCTCAAATTTGCCAAATCTGCATAATGCCTGTTTTCACTCCCATTTCAGAATACCATTTCCAAGGTGATCAGTGCTAACTAGTACTGGTTACCTTTGAAATTTATCCCATGATGAAGACATCAGCATGCTTTGGACATGCTAAACAGTATATCATAGCTGGCTTTCTAGGAAAATTTCCAGTCTACTCCCTGCTCTTCCCTTCCCCCACCCCCAAATTTTAATCACCTTTCTGAAACCCATGTAAAAAGTTTGCAGTGTTCCTGTGAAAGATTTTAATGGTTACCATGTAATTCTTGGGATTATATCTTATCTTGCACACTTTCAGGGAATAGTACCAGGTGCTTAAAAAGAGACTGTAGGAGAAAGGCTAAAGCCATGTGTCCTGTGATTATTGGGTATTTTGCTAATCAAGAGCACATTCACTCACAAGTAATATCTTGTTACAGACTACCTAAAAGAAACTTGTTACACATGGTTAATTTTTCAGCTAATAAGTGCCTATTCTGTTTTCTTCAGTAATCCCTAAAGTCCATGGGGCTTCTTTTTGATTACACTTTGCATTCAAACCAAAGCAAACAAAGCAAGTGCACAGAAGCAGTCCCTCAGCTTTGGCTTCTCCCGCCTGCACTACAAGAGCAGACTCTGAGGCAGGTTGAACTCTGCCAGATATCCTGAAGTTTATGGCCTCTCAAGGATCAGTGGTGCCCTTCAAGGAATAAGATTTAGAAATGCACCCATCTTAGCACTGTGAAACAACAGACTGGAAGGGTGAATAAGAATCTTGGTTCTGGCCTTTATTAAGTCACAAAGGCTTAGTAAAACATTTCTGGGAGAGCAACTACATTTATCTTTTCATTATAGCATTTGAGCCCTGAGCATCTAAGATTCTTATTCTTCTTTTACATCTGCTTAAAAGCAACACTAGTAACTGGTGCTAATATCATTGATAGCATTCATATGTGTCAAGAAATGAGAATTTTACCTTACTTCCCATACAAATCCTCTACTGCAATTTTTGATTCTGTAATTTGTAATTGCAACTTGTGGTTGATTCATATGCTCACAGTCTGTTCCTTAAGTGTTTTCCATTGCATTTTTTGGCATACTTCATACACAGCAGGTGACAAAACTCAGTGCAAGCCTATTCCAGTGAGACACCAACAACTCTGGATCCCAGTGCTCCAACACCTAGCCAAACCTGGGCATGGCTGGGACCAGTCCTGGAGTGGCAAATGCCAGGGGGTGGCTGCTCTATCCTGGAGCACTCCTCTGCCTTGTTACTGCCTCAGGTGACCAGCAAGCATTTCATTCCTTCAAGCACCCGGCTGCTTAAGGTATATTCCCTCTGAATTTCATGTCTTGTTTGAAAAGATTACTCAAAATCAATGAGGAAGACAGGCTAGGAAAACAAATGTAGCCAAGTAATTTCTTAAGCACGGTTATCTTTACACTGAAGGGAACACCAGGGAGCAACTAATCTTTACAAAACCAAAAGGATCCCTGAGACGTGCTGCTTTTCTTTGCAGCCCTTCAGCTGATGTATGAGCCCAAAGCCTGGTCAACACTTAAATCCAGACAGACTCCCTCTTGAATTCTCTGCACTGGCTCGCTGTTTTTCTGGCAAGTTGCAGCAGGTCTGTATTCAGCCCAGACAGCATCTTGCCTTAAATACATTTTTAATCCTGTTTTGCCACATAGTCAGCCTACATAATTTGAACCTCGAGCCTGAGGAAGCAACCCAATAGAATAATTACTGAGTCTTTCCTAAGCAATGTGTCGGGCCAGGCTGTTACAGTAAAATCAATGTTTAGCAGCAGCTCCCAGTCTCCACCCCTCCTTCCCCCAACCTCCAAATCAAGCTAGTTTTTCAATAAAAAGAGGCCCACATAGATTTTCACAGACAGCCAAACAGAGAATTAGAAACCAGAACTTACAAACCAGACCTGGTTTGATACAATAGATACTGAATAAGATGTACGAGCTTTGCTCAGTGTCCTCACTGACTGCTTCTGGTCATTAAAAACATCAGTTCCCAGGAGTACTGGTGCCTTTCCTAACCTGACATATTTCAGTGCAGCTCCTGAGATTCTCCCTTCAAAATCTGTCCGTTCTCATTTCAGCAGGATGCAGTATTTATTTACTTCTGGAAGGAAAATTCCTGCTCAAATTGACTGTTGCACCGCATCTCAACAGCATTTCTATTTGATTCCAAGGGGAAGAAATACATGCAAAGAAATTTTGTTAGTTCCAGAAAGAGTGTTTTAATTCTTTAGAAAGAGAAATGCTGAAATAAATAATTTCCATAAAAATACCAATTGCAAAGTGTTTGATCACAACAAAGGGAGATTCAAAAGAAGTTTACCTTTAGGTCAATTAACTGGCAAAACAGGTTGAAAAGTTTTAAGTGATGCCATGGAAATGGACTGAAGAATGGGTGATGCTGATATACAATTTATTCAGCAATCTTATACTATTAACTTTGAAATAATGGGTTTGTGCATAAACAGGATTTTACTGCTTCAGACAATATTTCTTTGTGGATTAAAGTACCTAGTACATGGCCTATAATTTGAGGTACTGCTCAAATGCATGCCCAATCTCTAAAAGCCTACAAATAACATTTTTGTCTTTTTTCTTTCTTCCCAAATGAGCCTACAGTTTTTTCATTGGTTCTATTCTCAGTATTTATCCAGTCTTGCTTGAATTCTTTGGCAAATCCCATAAGCAAGAAGAAAAAAGGTGAAATTCAAGATTGCTGCCATATCTCCACTGCTGCTTTTAACATCTTTCTATGTTTCAGAACAGTGATGGTTAGAATAAACACACAGTGCAGTATTATTTTTACTCAACCCACTAATTATATTCTTAAAAAAAATTAGAAATTGCATTTTCTTGTAACAACAGCACTAACATAAATGCTGTAATAATAAAAAATAGCCTCTAGATTAATAAAAAATAGCTTCTAGATTATCATAATTTAAAAAGAAGTTTAAAATCCATTGGAAAATGCAAGTAATTTAAAGACTCTTTTGAAAAACAAGAGCTACTCTGGGCAGATCAGCATTGTATTTATTATTGTAACCATGGAAACAATATAAATTCCCATCTGTTAAGGTATTCGTTTGCTGCCTGCAAATGATGAGTATACTGCACTCAATAGGTGAATGAAATAGTTATAATTTCAATGAGTAGCCAGATATGTAATTTTTCCTCTCTGTAAAGCACAGAAGAGAGCTCCTGGATGTGATTCAAAGCTCTATGAAATGTTTGGAATGAAAGCACAAACCCTGGGAAATTTGCCTGGCTCCAATGCTTTGTGACAAACCAGAAACTTGGACTCTGCCTTTATGGAGGTTCATACTAAGTTTTGAGAACCTGGGGAGAGGGGANCCCCCCGCAAAACAGAAAAAAAGCAGGGGGGAAGTAATAACTTCTGTGCCATCACAAGGTAAGTTCAGTCAATGTGGTCTGCTTGATTGAGTCCTGCTTCAAGGTTTGGGCTCATGCAGGGTTTGACTAGAGCAGAAGTGTCTGCTCCAAGCTCTTTGAACTTTCCACATGCTGAGACCTGGACTGGAGTTTGGGATTTGAACTCCACAGCTTGAACTGTCTGTAATGGGCTGCAATGAAACAGTTAAACTCAGCACTACAGAAGCACATTTGATTGTGGAATTCAGGCCTATTCTGGTTCAAAATTGCAGTCAGAAATTCAGCTATGTGCTTTTTATTGCTCCTTCGTGGGCACACTTTGAAATATGTCGCACCTTCCAGACATTCAAAAAGGTGTAAATTTTGTCTATCTGACAAAGATAGACTGTGTTCATCTGACTCTTTTGTCCTAAGGGAGCCAGAAGCTAAAAGATAAGGAAGCTGACAGAACTAAAGAAAGAGGAAAGAAAAAAAAGTTTATGACAGTTACTAAATTCTATATACGTCTAAATGTTTCTTTGACAGATATTCTTGTGACCTTTGGGATTTTGCAAATAAACTTATTATAATACAGGAGCAATGTGGGAAAAAGAGAGGAATTCAGGAAGAAGCCCAGATCTGTTGTATAATAATCCTTCTGACTCTGTGTATATCATTATTTTTTATAGTGTGAAATAGTGATACAGGAAGGAGACCTTTCCTGGACAGGACGTTTTTTCTTTGAATGTTTGAAAAGGTTGGTATCCAAGCGATCAACAGCCTAAACTTTGAAATACAGCATTTTTACTCCTGGGGGAAATCAATGTTGCCAGCAATGACTCTGAAATGGTCAGAAGATGAAAATACTGAGAATGTCTGAATAATGTATTGACCAATAAATTTTTTCCTTTTCATAATTTCCCCAATTAGACTTAGTATTAAAAATACTACTTTAATTGTACTGTGAGATGTTATGCACTGTTGTCTTACAGAGCATTTGTAGTTAAGGAAAATTTATTGCATGTCAACAAACATGAAATTTGAAATATAGTTGAAAAGTAAGAATGCAAAAATGATACATTTGTTACATGTAAAGCCTCTTTCTATGTGTTTCTCAATCAAACAGCCTGACGACGAAGTTTTAGGATGACAGCAGGTAGTCCATGTAAAAACCACAAGTATAGACTTGCAAACTGGAACTGATTCTGCTTTTCACATCAAAGGAGTTATCAATAGAGACCGGAAGTGACAAATACTTTTGGTAAAAATTTCCAACACAGAAAGAAAATGGACTGGTGTTCAGAAACTTAGGAGAGCCTGTGCAGCTAGAATCTATGGGAAAAAAAAACATAATAATTGGATTTTGGGATAGTGTGTGGGATCTGAAAAGCCATTTGAAAATAAGCATGCATTAAAAATTTAAGGGTTATTAATCTTTTAATTTCAGGGCCGTTTGAAAAATCTTCCTGCTTGTTCTTACTGTGGTTTTAGTCCCTGTATATATGCAGATCTTGGGAATCTAAAAATAGTTGGAGGGAAAGGATTAAAAGGAAAAGGCCAGAAGAGTGCTGAAATACACACCCAGATTTAAAGTTAGAGCAGGACTTAAATTTAGAGGGTCCCCTCTGAGGAGGTAACTTTGGAAATCATCTACATCATAAGAAGCCAGAGAGTACACCAAGATCCTGCTGGATTTGGCCTCACACATAAGCTATTAGGGTAGACAACATTTGCCTTAAATAATTGTCAAAATTTTCACAGAACGTCTTTTCAGAATTTGTTGAGCATCTATTTGTACATTCTCTGTGAATGCAAATGGTACTCATGTGTTAATGTGCAGTTTAATGTAGAAAGATGCATTTGGGGAGCAGCAGCAGATTTTGTGGGCATATTTAAGAATGTTAATTTGAAAATGTGTGCTATAAACTTTGATAAATTTGGAATACACCCTAGAGAACCCTCAAGTGGCAAACATATAACACCTACTCAAAAAAGAAAGAAAAATAAAGAGCGCATCAACTCCATTATAGGCAAGCAAGCAGAGCAGAACAGGAAATTACCGGGAGGAATTTTACAAGACTGGATACCAGAATGCCCTGAAAGCCATTACTGACCTTCCAGACACAACTGATTTATTGTCTGTGGAAGGACATGCTTAATTAACATAGAGGGCCAGTGATAACTGCTACAGTAAACATGGACCCAATACACTTTACATTTTGATTTTCAAGAAGCATCTGATAATCAGTTTCAGATCAGAGATTGCTGGCTTTGGCACTGGGACATTAGGAAAGGTACAAAGCCACCTGCTAGGTAGGGAGGTGTATTTAGCAGCATCTTTCTTGATGGAAATGCAAAGAAAGAGGATCTAAGAATGGCTCCTCTCTCATTGGAATAAATAACTAATGATTCAGTCAAAGAATGACACTGTGAGCTATGAACTGTGAGCTAGTGACTACATTAATGTTACAAAGAAAACAGTATGTGTCCCAGAATAATTTCACCATGTTGTACCAGGAGGGCAAACATGAAACTCAATGCTTTATATCCTCCCTTCACTGAAAAATACTCATGCATTTTAAAAGATGAACAAGCACTAAACTTGTTGGGTTGTAGAGATTGAAACAGACAGTACAAGTAAATAACAAAGGAAGAATTAAAATACAGAGGCTTTTATGAGAAGTCCTATATATTCTTCTTAGAATCAGTGTACCATCATCGTTTCCCTGTAACTGCAAACTAGAGAGCAGATCCAGCTTCATTTGTCACATCAGCAGTGTAGCACTTTCAAACTGAATCCAAAACCGCCAAACCCTTTCTTTCACCACTTCTTTAGAAATCTTTAAGTATATGAGTGCTAGGTATAAGTAATAAAAACTTTCTTCAAAGTAACTAGAAAGAGAAAAACCCTTCTCAGACTATGAAAGAAACAATTACACTGAGTCAAAGGCTTTTGTCTTGACTGCTCTGATCATGCGTTCTAATAATTTTTTAGATTTTATAAAACGCAGCAGCTATGTCTTAAATATTTGTTACTAGTAAAATAAATTCCTTAATTTTATAGTAGAAGGTCTGGCTGAAAGTAATGCCTGCCTTAAACCCAAAATATATTTATAAATCACTAGTATGAAATATCTCTCAGCTGTTTTATAACTTGTAGGAATTCTCCCAGGGATTCTTGCTCTTAGAGTAACTGTTTTCTGTGCATAGCTAGATTGTTTTAGTAATCTGTTTTCTCCTTTTTGCTCCATCAGGTGTTATAGGCTGTTCTCATCTTTCAGGGGATTCTGAACAAAGATAGTACTTGAGCTCAGAGATTTTTATTTTCAATTTTGTTAACACTACAATAATTTAATTTATCTTCTGCTTCTTTCTTTCAGAGAATCAAATTTGATTTTCTCTCTCCCAAAACACATAAAATAAGAAGGAAAAGGACCAGGTCTTAGACTGCAATACAGAAGAGTTTGTTAGAGGTGAAGTGTGCTCTCTCATGCCTCTAGAAGTCTCTCATTTTTGCTTTCTAATGTAAAGATAAAGTCCTCTCTCAAATCCAAATCTCAGGCACAGAGACTCTAAGCAGACTACAAGGAAACAAAACAAAACTACACTCGAGTTCTCTATGACCTGGGGTCAGGAGAACTGGTGGAGCCTGTGCTGACTGATGGTGTTTCTCTGCTGGGCTTGGCTCTCTAATAAAAGTGATATGTAGGTGGTCACCCCTCCTCCAGCCTTCCTAAGGATCTGTTGCATGTTCCCTTTACCTTGCCAATTGGCAGAGGAATTAGAAGTTCTGGTGGTCCTGAACTAAGGGAGCGTGTGCATTCTATATTCAGCTTGCACAATAATAAAGACACGTGTAGGCTAACATACCTTCATAATAAAACACTGCAAAACCCCCAAAATATTACCTTGCTGTCAAAATCAATAGCTAAACTGCTTCTGATTTCACAGTTAGCATAGCTTCTGTTTAAGTCTTTGTATTGTTCACTATTGCGAGAGGCCTACATGCCCTTCTAATAGCTCTGTGAAATGCTTGGAAAAAGCATTTGCTATTGGTCATGGTCACTGAAGGGATTTTGCTAAAAGTAGTGGCCCCCAGCACCTGGGGAAATACTCTGTACTCTGACAAGTTGCTGAAGCTGCAAGGTAAGACTACAGTCTTTCAAAAGTCCACTACACACATCCAAGCAGCCACTCCAATGTGGGCATGAAATTCCATAAGCTCTGTATCTGCCGTGTCTCTCTCCCCTGCCTCTTGACCATAGCAAAAAGTCAAATTGTCTCTTCATGGAGGCCAGAGAGCTGAATGTTTATTTGGACCCTGAAGGGCAGAATCAATAGGATCCATTTAGCAGCTGAAGAATTTCAGCTCTTGACTATTCCAGTTTATGTTGGATAGCCTCTAACAGCACGGAGTAGCTTTATTTAACATGGTGGTAACACGTATTACAGGCTACAGGGAAAAGTGTCAGAGAGGCATTTCTGGATAAACCCAAATGTCCTGACAGTCAGTGTGTTCCTCTGAACTGCTAGAGAAGAAATAGGACAAGCCTAGGCAAAGCTGAGACCCTACCAGCTGTACTATTGTTTTTAAAAGCCCAGTAAGAATAAATTGCCACGATGAGATCACTCAGATGGATTTGTCTGGCATGGTACCCAAAAGCAAAATGCAGGAAAAATTGAAGGAACTGATGTGATACCCCCATCCTAAGAGGAATGGGGCTATCACGGGTGCTCTGTAGC
The DNA here is from genome assembly GCA_013397075.1 of Rhabdornis inornatus. Taxonomy (NCBI): domain Eukaryota; kingdom Metazoa; phylum Chordata; class Aves; order Passeriformes; family Rhabdornithidae; genus Rhabdornis; species Rhabdornis inornatus. Next base: position 778,503 of record VWZS01004141.1, on the reverse strand, counting down.
AGCTCTTGAACTCTACCAAGTTCCTAGCTGAGGAGCAAGAGGGTAAAAATGGAGATCTACTGCTGGCTTTTCTTATCCCATCGGGTATATGGCAGTGGGTCATTACCAGAGTAAAGCTAGAATTCAAGATTTGCTTTGCGTTACATATTTAGGACAGCGCCAGATGTCTGATCATAAAGAGAAAGTTAAAGGGATTAAAAACTCATCTGGATTTTTGCAGATACACAATTAATTATGAAGGCCATAAAATATGAGAAATATAGCTTCTGGAAGGAGGGAAACTCCAAAATATAAATGTTGTAAGCAGACCTCTCTCGCATGCATTCTGGTAGGTTCAAATCCAGAGATTTACCTACCATGATCTCATACTTTAACACTGATGTCTCCAGTGGATAATCACTCACAAATTCATCAGTCTGACATGCCAATTCACCTTGAAAGTTCATCACCACAGGAAGGAAACCGGGGAGATTTAACATGAGGTGGCAAATCAAACAGGTTATGAACACAAGCCCAGAAAATGGTTTCTGATATCTCCTAGCCTGTGAATGCCACTAATTGTCTTCTATTCCTGTTGTGAGAGATTGATGCTAGACAGAGATGCCATTGAGGCTGACATCTGTACTGTATTTGTTTATCAGTGCAGAGTCAAAGGAAAAATACTTACCAAAAACCTAAAGACCAATCAATCTCCCAAAAATCTAGTAGTTTTTACCCATATCAAGGTTCTGGGACAATTAATCCAGCAAACTGACCAAGTGCCCTAGCAAGAGGTAAGATATCATTTAGAAAAATACCACAGTAAGATAGATAGTATATATGGTGTATATATAGAGCCTCGGTCTAGACCAGTGGGCAGCAGGAGGCCAATAAGCAGAGAGAAGCAGCAACTCTTTTATTGTCCTGCATGGGTATTGGAAGAAAAGGCTGCCAGACCTTTCAGAAAGGACTAGAACAGTATCAAGTTGTGAGAGAACCCTGAGGGCCCATATTATGTCTCCTGCAAGAGGTGTATTTGCCATGCAAGGGCAGTACATGGACTAATTATTCTGATTATATTTCTGAGAGAATCGCACCCGGAATTTTGAAGGCATTGCAAAGCAGGAAGGCAGAAGATAGAGATGTTCAGCTAAAGAACCTAAACATTCATACAGTGGGGACTCTTTCCCTTTAGACAAGGCCTGAATAAAATCTCTCATGCACACATTATCTGTGCAACATCTCATATTCCATTAAAACTGCCCAGGCAGACATGCATGTACTTCCTGCTTTCTGTAACACTTCTGGGACCACTGCTTGTCACTCATGGGGATAATTCCCACCCCTAGAGGGATACATCCTGCTGCAGCACTCTGAAGTGATGAGCTAATGCATCCCTCTCCTGACATACAGGAAAGAAGAACTAATAGTTATTTGGAGTTACAAATGACTAAAAGTAGTCTTCACAACAACTTCCTCTTGCTACATTTTGAAGCACGGAACTTCACTTGTCTGTTGCTCAACTATATCATCAATAATTATAATGTGCCTTCCTTTGAGAGAAAAATGAAAGAGCACAACCTCATGTTATTTCAGAAACAAAATGAGGTTTTTTTGCATGTGTTTCATAGTGAAAACCCCTAGTATTACTCCTACGCTGTAAACAATACATCTACTATTGCCCAATAATTTCTGTATCAGTGTGAATAGCAACAATTTTACAATAATTAAAATAGGGAGTTATATTTCTCAGGCTCTTGCATTCCAAGAAAACATATTCTTTTCAGTAGCTCAAATTTTTAAACAGATGCAGGGAAAACACAGGTGATGAACATATGAGACCAGAAGAGTATGGGATCAAATCCCTTGTAGCTGCTGAGTGCTGCAGCTCCCTTGGTAGTCCTGAGATACTGGAGAGGCACCTGCTGCAGTTTGCTCCTTCTGTTTTGTTCTGTTACCACACTGTAAGAAATATGGTCCATTCCCAGCTACCTCTTCAGGCCAAGGATGTTCAGGGGATGCTGTAATTTCTTTGCATACGGTACCTAGAAACTGGGCTCTAATCAATCACTGATGCTTGGAAATGCTGTGGAGTTTAAGGACTCTAACTGCCCATCCATCTCATTTAGGTGCAGCTCAAAACTCACTTGTTTTGTTGTGAAATATTCCATTTAAAAACCAGATTAATTTCTTAAGTGTGGATGGAATTTTTACCATAAAAGATGATTATCTAGATTATTCTGCTTCTCTGTCTGCATGGTGGTGTGATTTAATAAAGACAAAATAAAGCTGTGGCTTTCTTCTTTTCAGGAATACTAAATTAATTATAAAAATAGAGTTAAGATTGCAATAGTGATGCTTGTTTGAATGAAGAAATTGAAAATTCTGTAGCCTATCAATGCTGGACAGAAAGACTCAATTGTACCGCCCACAAAAAACCTTCTGATATGATGAAAGCTGATAATGATTTTCAGTAAGAAAAAAAAATGCAGACAGGGTAGCTTACAGTTCATCAGGGACGCTTTTTACATAGCAGAAGTAACAGAAATATTTTTTCCCCCAATTTACACTGTACCCTAAAATTTGAACATGAAACTTTTGTTATTAGAAAATGATCATTAATTAATAAAGTGTTGGGTGTTTTGTTCTTGTTGTTGTTTTGGGGTTTTTTTTAGTCATTTTTTTTTAAACTGGGTGCAGCCAAGCATTATACAGATTATTATAGATAACTTTTCTAGATGTGTTTGTGACTTTTTAACATCCTTCTTTTTAAATAAGGCTATGGACACATCAAAAAATAATTTAAAGAAAGAAAAACTAATTTTCAACAGGTTTCCTTTGAGCACTCTCTATGTTTTATGGTATGAGGGTACTACTAAGTCTGTTGAACAAACTGTGAGGTCTAATCAATTTCTGCTTCAGTCTTTTGAATTTCCTCAAATTAAAATTTACCATCAATAACCTAAATCTATTGTCCTATTAGTGCTTCATTAATCCAATGTGAATCTAATTTTAAGTCTCTGCTTACTCCTTATTGGCCCAAGGAAGGCATTTAGCAAGGTTTGGGAATAGGAAGAAGAGGTGTATTACTAACAAAATTTATTACCAACTCTTCTCAGAAACAATTTCTTAGACCATTTATTTTGGCTCCCCAGTTGTTTTTGAGGGTAACTCTGTGGAATTTGAAATATGTTTCTTAGACTGAAACAACAAGACTGCTGATTGCCTCAAGTGGAGCTTCCCATTCTGTGCAGTTATCCATAGCTTCAAAACCAGTCCATTACAAACCCGTCACATGTTAAGTCTCACAGTACAGTACTAATATTTCACTGGTCTAAGCCACTTTGAAGGATTTTTTTTTAAACAAAATAAATCTAATTTGACCGTATTTCAGGAAGGTTTCCGGTATGTTTTTTTCTTTCCTTATGTCAAATGTCTTAGAATTATATCAGAATATTCTAAAAGCCATGAGAAGGTAGACTGACCACTGTTTATCTAGCACAGCAAACAGAATGTTGAAAGGATTATAAGTGTTTCTTCTTCCAATATCTGAATTCAATGCATAAACTGGCAATTGCATAACCTGGGAATTCCACTGTAATTCCAGAGGTAACTGACACGGAGCATTAAGAATTTAAAGATGGTACTTAAACACAGTAAATTTGTAGCTATTCAGTAAAGATCTTGGTGTCTGCTTTGCACCTTCCTTACTAGACCTTCACCAGGAATCTGAGAAGTATTTTACTGATCCAGAGTGGGTTATCCCTGTATCCTTTCTCTTTCCCTACTTCTCCTTGGAAATCCTCAGCATGAAAGAGAAGAGACCTCTTACTCCCCTGATGCTTGTGACTTTGGGTTTGAAAACTAGGTGAAGTAGAGAAGAATTTCTCTTTGAGACAAGTGTATGATATCTTCAGCTCTGGGATCTAAATTCCTTAGGATTTAGTCTGCACCAATGATTTACATCAGCAGTGAATTACCTGGATTCCCTTGACTGCCTTTGCTCAGTCTTAACTTCTGATTTTCTCAGGGGCTAACAGAAAGCTCCCAAAACACTTGCTAAAGCCTCTTTTCAAACAATTTGCCCAACTCCTTCCTCCTGCTCCCATGGGACCACCTCCATCTCAGTTGCTGTATCCCTGTTCTGCACTACACCCACTCTTGATTTCATGGCCAGCAGGCAATAACAAAATGGATACAGCTGACAGAGTATTTCTCTTTCACTTCCCCCATCTCATGAGGACTTTTCATGAATAATATTCACTGCCAAAGACACAACCACGCTAAGCCTTGTACTGGGAAATGAACAGCAAGTGCTGCTACAGATGGCCTTGGAGTGGTTAGCTCCTTAGCAATCGCTGGTGCACGTGCTGACAAGTGTTATGATTCATTCTGAGTGCCTGGTTAAGGCAGGTCACTTATTGACAGGGGACGGAAAAAGCAATCTCTTAACATTCTACCACATGGAAACAGTGAAGAATTAAACAAGAAAGGCAACCACATTTCCCTACCAAAAATTCTTGAGCAAACACATGGACATGATCCCTTGCAAAAGGTCAGGGAAGGCCATTGGAGTGATGTGTTTCCAAAGCTGATGGTTCATTTAAAAGGTTCGGTCTAATTTCTGTTAGCAAACCCTCTTACATAAGCAATACATTTTTTTAAACAGTGCTTGAGGACTTAGGTATTCCTCAGTTTCATGGCTTCCATTTTAGTGAGCTTTTAAAGAAACTAAATTTTTTTTTTTAGAAAAAACATTTTTTCAGCACTGTCTGTAAAAAAATAGGTCACTGTCTCTCTGTCAGTGTGGGAGCACCAAAACAGAGCTTGGAACTCCCTATCCCAGTCAGTTCTGCAAATGGTGTCGTTTGAAGCACTGGTTCCCAAGGAGCTAGGTGTGATCACATTGAAGATCTTTGGGTATATTACAGAAGAGGTGTGGAGCTCCCAGACCTCACATCCAGAGCTGTGACATGACAGACTTGGGGCTGACAAGGACAGGAGCTACAGGTTGGGTCAAAGCCATAGTGCAGGGGTGGGGGAGGACTGAACCTGACCTGGGACCTATGTGGAACAACTTGTCTTCTCCAGAAAGTTAGGAATCACTGACTGAGGGGCTCACTCCTTCTCTCCTTGAAGCTGCTGAAAATTCTACCATTCATAAGAGGAGCTAGATCACTAGTTTAGTTACTTAACTTTGAATGTATAGTATCATTTTGTTCCCCCCACAGCAAAAAGAATTAGCTCCATTATTAAATTTTACCATTTGACAGCACTCTGGAAAACAGTGCTCAGAAGCAAAAATAGAAAGACTTTTAACCAGAATGCTGATTTACAGCTCCAGAGTGATAAGTAATCTAATGCAAATAAAAATCAAATCCTACATATTGCCTTACTTTTTTTTTTTTAAATTAACAATCTCCATAGCTGTAAGCAAGAGAAATTAATTATGCCTGGCCTTACATCAGGCTCAATGTGTACTGATGCAAATGCACCCTATTTTAATTCCTCTGAATGTTAATAATAGAGCAAATGAGCACTAGATTATGTTATACAAAAGCAATGGAAGTAATTAAACTTCATTTAATAAAATCATCAGGGATACAGAAGCATTAATGACTTACACTCCTCCTCTGCAGGGAGTGGAAGACATGTTGGTACACAGGAGCCTGAGAACCACTGAGATGAGAGCAACGTAAACACATAAACAGGAATGCTAAGGTAAGTAGTGTAGCATATATGAAAAGTCTTAGACTGAAAGCCCCAGGCTAAAATAAATTATTTACTTTAAAGCACCAGGAAATAGTACCATCTCAAGTAAATGACAGCAAAAATATCTTCCATCCTCTGAGAGGCAAAGCATCAGCACTGAATTACTTTATAAGTGCAAAGCTGGTTAAATGTTGTACTGATGGTGTTAGAGAAAAAAAAAATGCTTGAACTGTGAATGGCTGTTCACTTTGTAAAGCCTTCTGACCCTCACTAAATTTATATTCACAAAGAGCATTGTGTTTGTACAACTCCTGTCTGGAATCTCTGTTAGCTCTCTGAATGCTCTCACTTGGACACAAAACCATATATCCATTTTTTTATGACCATGAGCACAGGCTGATCACCATTTATTTCTTGTTTTCATCCATCCCTAGTCATCTTTTTTCTGTTAGAAAAAGCACAATAAGTGCCTCCTAGCTAGGAAGAGGGAAAACTACCATACAAATTAGTTGATGTGCACTACAATTAATAAGCAGTAAAAACTGCTTATCAGCAAGAAAATTTTAAATCAAAAGGAGCTAGATTTGCAAGAAAATTGAAGGAAAAAAATCCACATCAACAAGAAGCACTATTTTGTCCTCATTGCACATAGAATGGAATTAATTTCTTTGCTACAATAGCACTCCCCAAAAAATCTTTCTATGACTATTAAACCTCAGAATACTGCAAGAATCTGTAGAAAGCAGATTTAAGTAATCATAAGTATTAATTTTTGTTTGGATTGTGTATTTTTATTATAAGTATCTTGACTGTCTACAAAGGATTAATGAAAACTGATGACTGCAGTGATATTATTTCGGTAGATTTTCTACAGAGAAAAATCTTTGTGCAAATATGAACCGTTATTGGGAGTAAAGAAGCCTACTGGACAACAGATATCAGCAAAATGCTTCAGATGTTTAAAGGTTCTATGTATATTTGGTTACAAATTTTACAACTGTTTTTGAGCATTTTTCAGAAAGTGTACTCATAGCATAATTCATGCCGTGGCACTTAGCTGTGGTGGCACTTCACCAAGAGCTGCACTTTTTAATTTTTTGTAAATAAGGCAGCAACCAGTGACTTGTATGATAATTTGTATTTTTTATTTGAATCCCAGAGAAAATAGCTACTAATATTTTGTACAACACCATCTGTGTGTATATATATATATATATAAAATACATATAAATTATATTAATTGATAAGATTTTTCTGAAGTCTCTCCTCTGTCTCCCGAATATTTTCTTTTTTTTAATCCACAAACTTTTTGATGTTTATCTCAGCTCAAGCTTCGTCCACCTTTTCACCTTGGGTATATTATACAAGCCAAACAAATATTTACCAGCACAGCAGAAGGGATTTGTCCTGAGTTTAGCTATGTCCATGTCTGGCACTTTCTAAAAAGGGTTGAAGGGACATAAAGTGAGCATAAAATATCTGTTGCACAGAAAGTGATAGCTGTGGTATGTGATGAGGCTTTATGGGATTTTCTTGAAAAAAAGGCTTTTATGAAAATTAAATGTTGGTATTACTGCTCATAAACTCTTGCAGAAATATAAATACATTTGGCATAGATGTGACTGTTAAGAAAAGGTATTGAGACTGGGACATACATCAATATTTTGTGTTACATGCATCAATAATAGACAATAATAAATTTTCACTTCTGCCAAATGACTCAGGGCTCTCTTGCAGCACGGGTATATTAGAAATACTGATTCTCATTAGAGGAAAATAACCGAAAACTTGAAGGCCAGTGGCTGGAGTCTGACCGCAGCTCCACAGGCCAATGTTTGGGGCAATGCCTTCTGCTCCCAAGGAGTTACTTTTGGTTGCATCACTGTGTCCAAGATCAATATCTGTCCCCACAAGAACAGCAAAGGGTGATTTTCCTTCACTTGACGTGCAAAGAAAAAAGGGTCATGCTAGGAACACTGTTCTCTTGAGGAAAGACAACAGCACAATAAAAAACAAAGTAACAGCTGGGAAATGTTCAATCAATCCTGGAGCATTAAGGTGGCACATCAATTTGTGCAGCACTAGTTGTCACTGTGTGGAAGCTGGCATTGGTGCCATTTTCTATCCAAAGAGATTTGACCTATTTTGTGAGCAACAAAAAACTCCCACAGTACCTAGGACCCCCTTCTCCACTGCAAGAAAGCTTTATTATTATTTCTATGACAAGAGAGATCTATTTCAAGCTTAAGGCAGGTTGGATAAAAGCAAAGAGTTCATTCAATAGCAGGATCCCTTTCCCACTTATATTAAAGAATGATTGAAGAGGAGTTAAAGACAGGTTGGTAAAGACAATTTCAGCAGTATCACTGAACTGCTGAGACACAAAGCTTGGCTCTTTTACCTTCCTTTGACCAGGAATTAAATATCTTCTGTTTTGTCAGATATGCAGTGCAGGAAACAAGATTGTGGAGGTGTCCTCAGATTTACATCAGTGTGATTGTGATCAGTATTATTATCAGGACAGTGTTTTTATATTGCTGTGCTTCTGTAATTCCCATTGAAGGGCATCTGTTTGAGGTACAATAAATAGTACCTGTTTTGAGAAGTTCTTTGCATTTGTTCACTTGAAATATTGATGACTGTTTTAAGCTGGTATAATAGCGTATCATATTTCATGAAGTATTGCAAAACTGCTCATGCACAAAACTGCCTAAAGTGATACTCAAGGTAAAGACTGCAGAGGCTTTTAAGAATAGCAAGAAACAGCAGGAGTTGGTGCCGCTGGTGTGACTCATTTCAGAACCTCCTTGCTGAAGTTTTCCTCACACATTATCCTTGACTCTGCCCTGGTGCTGCAGCACATCTGGTGCATGAAGCACCCACTGCCTGAAGAAATTTCCAATTCAGCCTAACAGAGAAACAAAGGGTGCAATGTTGGAACAAAGGAACACATATTTAATCTGAACTATAGAATTCTGTGTTTCTGTAGGTTTAACACTAACATCCATTCTTCTACCTAATTTCTAACTTGTGATGCTACATGTACTACTCAGTATTTCAGACATATTGAAATGGTGGGTGGTTTTACAGACCATATGTGCTGTAATCTCGAGACACATCACAGCATGTTAAAGACAGAGAATCAGATGCAGTCCTCAGATTGAATTTTTGGTTCCCTTGTTTTGTGAGTTTTTAACAGATTCACTATAAAGTTAATTGAATTCTGCTTTCATTTGTCTTTAAGCAGATGTGTAAGTAAGAACTTTTCATGGAATTTGTTGGGACCTGAAGTGAAAGGTGAGATAGCCAGCAAAGAATTGTTCACAATTCAGTGAGAATCAGGATTAAACAAGTGACTTGTTCTTAATTCACTTTGAAAGTTTCAAAGTCACCCTTCTCTTCTATGTTGTGCAACATCAGAGTACAGGATGCTTAGCAGATAGTATTAATTCTTAGTTTTGTGCATTCTGGCGTGCATGATTGGCTCATGAAGTAATGACTGTTTTAGACTATGATGTAGAAAGAAATGAGTATTACTGTGAAGTTTTAGCCAACTTTAGAAGCAGTCTGTAGCCAAATCTTTCTTGAATTTTTTTGGTGAGAATCTCAGCTTGATTTTAAAGCATTAAGAACTTCACATATGTTTTAGAGAACCAGCTGAAGTATGCAGGGTTCTCTGCATGGATCCTAGCTCACTTATTTTCATGTTTGTCTGCATGTAGTTATAGAGGATGGTCTTTTCCATATTTTGCTTTTTTACAATCCTTATTAAAAAATAAAACTGACAATTAGTCAAATAATTTAAAATACCTTTTAGCTATCTCCACAGATTTAAAGACGGTCTCTCTGAAGATTTAAAAAAAGCCATGCAGAAACCCTCTGTTGGAAATGAAGCTCATCAACAATATAACAATTTTGAAAAACTGTTTCTCATCACAATTTCATTATATTAAGCACGTCCATGCCACACAGATATAGCCCCAGTCTCTGCCCCAGACTGACCTGGACACTAATGGTGTATTTTTGCTGTGTATTTTTGTTCCATCTTGATAATCTTTACTCAGTCTAAGGAGTTCTTTTCTTCCTTTCCAAAGAACTGTTTCCAGATGGACATTTCCAGTGTGGTTAAACAAGGCTTAGAAGAACACATTTAACTCTTAATTTAACTAAGGACTATAAATATTAAAAGGAAGTGAATTTCAGATGAAGTAAGACAACCCTAGAAAGTTTCAAGGATATTACCATAAAATTATAACCTGGGCATATTGCAGAAATCAGATGATTCTGATCTAAATAGTTTATTAATAGTTTATTTATATAATGGTTTAGAAGTGCAATCACTACCTGTTTGTACCAGACCATAATGACTGAAGGTCTGAAACAAAAGCAAAACAATTTCAATTAATACAAACTATGCAAGGAAAATTTTCAAGCATAGGTTTGAAACGTGCACATTGAATATTGCTCACAATGTTTTATATCCAATGGCACCATGGTAACGTTAAAATTTACATCTCAGCTGGATTGGAGTGATCCCCCAAAACCTTCACTTATACCTGTCTCTCAATAAAATTATAAATTGCACAGTATTTTTTGGCTAGCAGCCTGTCAAATCATTGATACTATTTATATGATTTATTATTATTGATACTCTTTAAATGATTACCAGTACAGTCTCTTGAATGAGGAAATTATACCATGGGGATGTAGCAAACCTGGGGGTCCTGACTTACAGGAGATGACTAAAATGTGTGTTTGAACAAGACTGACAGGGAGCACACTGTCGAAAGCATTCAGCTTTAGTTTCAAGAATTTTTATACCCCACATCCCAAAATATCTCCAAAGGAGGGCAGAAGATATTGTTGGTATACTGCTGAGACATGACAAGCCAGCATATTATGCATCAAGTGCAGTTTATTAAACATGACCTCTGGTAGGAGCTCTGGTGCAGAGTTTGTGTATTGATTATGAAAACCCAATCCAAACAACCAGAACCCCAAGCCACCCACACCATCATGATCAATACCTGTTGCAGTTTATGTTTAATTTGGTTGTTATTCAGTTGTATTGTTCCCTTATTATAATGGTTTTTCCCTCAGTTGTAGCCCTGTGTTGTTATTCCCGCCTTTACCCCTGTCCTTCACCCTAAACCCTGCCCTTACAGCTGTCAATCCCTCCTGGCCCCGCCCATTCTTCCAGAACATTCTGTAGCAATCATCCCCTCCTCGGTTTACTATTCGTTATTTTGTATGAATCCCCGCCTAAGTTACTCCCTATTGGTTATGTGAGGCTGTAATCCCGCCTTATGTTACACCCCTTGTTGCCCCTCATTGGCTGAAGCTTTGTGCCCTCCCATGGGGGAGGTCCCGTATTTAAGTTGCTGTAAGCCTGTTCTTGCGCTTTTCTGGGTTCCTTCCCTCACTGTCGAGTTGCCTCAGCTCCCAATAAACCTTGTTCCGGAACCTAGAAAGGTCTCCTCCTCGATCCTTTACTTCCCCTCGGATACGGAGACGGCCGTGATAAGGGTGGAGAGCCCTAGCTGTACTCCTGCTTCACGGAAGCTGGGAGACAGCCCACTCTTGACACCGGCAGCCAGTGGAGCTAGCTGGGCTTGCCAGGTGTGAGTGGTCAAGGCTGCCGTGTCAAATACCTTTAATTTCTTTAATTGCCCTGGATGCATCTAAACACAGTAAAAACAGAAATAGAGTGCGACATACCTACTCCATGTTACATGGTCACCACTGTAACACCATCAATGGTGTTCCTACATGTGTGCTGGAAGAGTCTAACTTGAATCTTCTAATTAAGATTTCAGAGTGCTGTCAGCTGAGCTGGTGTTGTACACTGAACCAGACCACCTATTTCCTAGGTGACAACCACATGCAGGTATTCATAGACAGAGATTTGATGCTGCGGTTCCAATCTTCAAGAAGTGCTATGAAATAAAGCTCTTAAGTTGTATCTTCCCAGTAAAGACTCTGTGTTCTGATGCTCCAGCTCACCAAAACATACATACATGCAGGCAGAATCCACCTAGTCTGTACAGAGCGCTGTGAAAGAGGTGCAAAAATGCTTATCAAATTTGCATATGCGAGACAGTAATCTAGCCGGAGCCATTTCTCTTCAGTTTAAGTAGTTGTAAGGCATCTACCACTCCGTGTGCAAGCAGTGCTTTACCATTTGTGAACCAGCAAGATATATGTGGACCAGTGTTAGTTACAGAAGCTACAGGAGAATTTTTGCTGAATGCACATATTTGGGCACGGCACTTAATGGATATTCTGTATAGGAGATAATTTTGCTAATCATGCAAGAACACTTAGAGGAAAATACATGTTTATACCCAGTAAGATGAACTGTCAGAGCTCCCTCCCCCCTGCTGCACCCCAAGAGATGTGGGAAGCCTTATAACCAGAGAGGAACACCCCTGCCCCCAGCTACACAACCATCCATCTTTGGGTGTTACAGGGTGCCTGCCAGCTTTAAACTGGCCCAAGTTACCTAAACTTCATCTGATACTGCTATCAGCCACCAGAAGACTCTCTCCTCTCTCCACCCTTATCTGCTTTAAATAGGTCCCCCTCATAATCTTATAACATTATAACAATATAAAATATAACTACTTAATGCAATGGTCTTGGTTTCAAACATTTTTTCATTTCATATATGACAACTTCAGGGTACAAATAGTTCTCAGTTTTTTCCCTCCTCTATTAGACAGACTCTTAAACTTGATGCTAAGTCTTAAATTAGTACGATTTGTTTCTCTAGAGATGTAAGTAAAACTACTTTTTGAAACCAGGAGAGTTAAATCAGCAAAACCCCATAAGGATACTCTTATTTTAAGCCAAATACTTCAGGAATTGTTTTTGGCTAAGGTAAAATATGCTACTTTCACAGCACGATCTAGGGGATATACATCTGTTGAAACAATTCCACAGAAAAACATAAAATGTAGATGATGAAGCAATAGATGGGTCCTTAGTGCTGGTTTTTTCATGACTCACAATGTTGGTTCAGGTGGTTTCTCACAGTGTAACTCTTGTCCCAGAATATATAAGGGTGTAGAAGCTTTTTTTCTGGTGATGGGAAACCAAAGGAAAGAAGCCAACTAAAGAAGATTCACGAGGAAAGAAAAGAATTTCAGTGAAAAACCTAGGCTAAAGATTTTGTGGTTGCCCCCATTTTGTTTAAACATTTGTCTGTCATGTGGGAATTTCAGAAAAAGGAAATTTCAATTACAGCATGAAAAGGAATAAAAACGTTAATTGTGAATGATGCCCGTTGTAAAGTCAGCCCATCCATTACACCTGTGATTATTAACTTTGTAAGTGCTAGCAGCACATTGAGAAAATGAGTGGAGAAAGATCCTTCTCTACAGAGTTGTGTCTCATGGCTCAGCTGTGAGCTTCTGAGCCCCACAGATCTGATACTTTGACAGAATCAGCTGTGGGTGGGTTTGAGGACTTGCCCTTGCCAACTGGTGCTAGAACTCAGAAATAACACATCAAAAATACGGATTGAAAAACTGGAGAAAAAGGAGAAGCAAGGAAAATCCTACCAGTACCCTATACTTCTTGCTCATACATTCAACATGGTAATATTAGATGTTGTAAATTAAGAAAATATAAATGCATACGTGTGTTTGTGGAAAGAGATATGTTTAGACTAAGTTGAAGATAGAGTGTTTCAGGAGGGCTCGGAAGCCAGCAGTCAGGAAAGCACTGTAGATTTTAAGTTTAAATATGTGTTCGAATGATCAATATCTAGCAAAGCTTACTGCAACACATGAAGAGTCCCACTGGTGTTAACACAGACTTTTTTAGTTGCTTCTGATCTAAGCATGTGTTTAGCTGACCTGGATGCACAGAAAGGTGAAGCTTGCAAACAGGCTTAGGGAAAGTATCTTTTAGTGGTTTAGCACAAAAGAACACATAGAGATGGAATTACATTTTTGTTCAGTTTAATATTCTTTACCATAAACCTAAATGCAAGCTATGTCCATATAAATAAAAGAAGAAAAAAAAAAGGTAACATGAATTTGAATTAGAACATTTCCTCCAGACTTCTCTTCTTAGAGGCAGGTTCTTTCCTGGTGCAAATTTCCATAATTTAAGTGAGTTACAACTGCTTATACCAGCTAGACTTGGACCCATCTATCACCTCTATTATCTAGATAATGTGGAAAATAATCTGTTCAGAGCTTTCTTTTTGGAAACAATGTCATGTTACAATTCTCAGCAGAGTCAAAAGGCTCCCCAAAGCCATGCATGAAAAATAAACTGTAACCTTTTAAGATTTCCAAGCTGTATGATAAATAATACTGAACTAATAATAACTCAGAGAGAAAAAGAAGCACTGTTTATCTTATTTTTCTGCTTTAGGGGAAAGAACCTAGGTAGCAGATTTTGTCATGATTTTATTGCTCATTTTCTGTTCTGCAGGTTTCTTTCTTTGTGCTCATAGATGGTAATGACTTTTGCAAGAGAAATAAATTGTATTTCCATGGGAGCCAGGGCGTTAGGCAAATTGCAAAAGATGATGATGAAATCTGGACTAAGCTCACAACATGCTCTAGCTCCTGATGATTTAAAAACATTCCTTTAGCAATAAAAATCAAGTCCTTAAGTGCAATCCTAGCAGCCTGCATGAAAACAAAAACATACACAGGATTATTCTGGTTTGATTTATAGTGCTTTTGCCTACTGGAAAACTTAGTGCAAGAAGCTTGCCAAGGTCAGTGCTTCTGCTTTCAGACTTCTTTATGAAAAAGGAGAAAGCAAGCTGCATTTTCAATTTTTTTAAAAGACTCTGGCACAACGCCAGCCACTAGGCATTCAAGAGGTGTTCTGTAATCCATTCAACTGTAACATAAAGTTTTGTAAAAGGTATGCTAGCATATTCTGCACTGGCTCTGCTAATCAGTAATGTTCCATTAAATTGGCCACTGTCATATTAAAGAAAGATCTACACAGTTTGTGCCCTCTTGTAACAATAATATTTGACAATAATTATAGTGATACCAAGGTGTAGGTGGTCCAGTTGGCAAGAATAGCACAATATTTCTCTTTAATAGTGACTTGATCAAACATGTGTGGGTGTGTTGTTGAGGCTTGAAGAGGACTATAATAGCTGAAATTAGATAATTTGCTGACAAAGTTGTTTCTTCTTTAGGAGAGCACATCCTTCTGTGCATGTGTGTGTGTGTACATGAACATCCCCCCATACAACCACCTCCCAGAGAAAATAACCCTTAAGCAACTGTGCGCTGAGAACGCTGATGGGGTGGAGCACTGTGCCAGAGGGAAAAGGGAAAGCATGCCAGGCGTTGTCTGTTTGGGACGAGGCTTTAACAAACAAGGGCACAGCATTGAGGTTTCTGCCCTCGAATGAAGAAATGGTGAATGTGACATGGCAGACATAGTGCAAGGATAAATTTTGTTTAATACCACATGGTCACCTCTCCTAGCTCTGGACAGTCATGTTTGCCACGTGCTACAATTTCCCATACATTGATCATACCAGTACAATAGATGATACAAGCTGGAGCACTGAAATGATCACCATTTAAGAAGACAGAAAACCTCTCTGTCCTCACTGCCTACAGGATACAGGAGTGAGCCACCAGCAGTAAGAGCTCCCAAGCCAGATGTCCTCCCCCCAAGCACCCAGATTTCCCTCTCCTGTGCTGAACTCCTGGCTGAAGGGCCACATTATTCACTGGGGACACTGATTATTCACTGAAACAGCTCAACAGTGCAGCCCCACCAGGGGCTTGGGGACAATTCCTACCAACAGCTTAGCTCAGAACTCTTAATGGTATTCTTGATAGACCATCATGTGACAATGCCCCTCTGCATCCTTAGCCTGCCTTGGCATGGCTGCTGAGGCCAGTGAAAAATGGCCAGATGAGACACTACTGCTGTTGCTGGACTAAGCAGCACCCAGGAAATGGCCAGTGCTGGGAGCTGGAGTTGTGGTTTTGATACTATACAGAGGGGTGAATGTGTGTACAAAATGAAAGAAGCCTCAGGTTTCAGATATAAATCTTTGAGATGACACAGGAACACAGAATGGCTGGGGTTGGCAGGAGATCTAGTTCAATGCCACTGCTCCAGCAGGACCAACTAGGACTGGTTGCCCAGTACACTGTTGTCAGGTTTTGAGAATAGCTGGAGACTTCACAATCCCTCTGTCCAACTTACTCCAGTGTTCTACCACCTCCACAGTTAATGCTCTTTTGTGTTCAGATGGAGTTTCACACATGCCAGTTTATCCCCATTGCCCCTGTCCTGTCTCTGGGAACATGCAAGCTGAGCCAGATGAATGATCTGTCAATTCACACTGTGAATTCTGGATTCATGGAAGTCTGCATGGACACAGCAATCAGCCTAATGAAGAAACCTGTGCAATCTCTCTGAGGGGAACTGTATTTTTTCCTTCATTTCTCTCTACCCCTTTCCAGTATCCTGTCCAGTTTATCAGGAAAGCCAAGTGTGGACATTTGCAAAGACAACAACTTGAATATATTCGAAATGCATGGAAGGAGTGAATGGGGGCTGTGGGGTGGTTATTCACTGGTACAGCATGCTAAGGATGCTACCTGGATATCTGAAGAAGCGCCAGATTTTCTTCAGCTGTACATAAAAGGTGAATATAACCAATGTTTCAGACTTAAATTTGCTTAGCCAGTTCACAGTCTGGAACTGAATTTGTACCACGATGATTCAAGTAATTTGGTACTTTATTTTATTTTACTTTTTTTTTGTGAGAAGAATAAAAATTAGTATTCTGTAAATTTCCAGATGTTTTTGCCCCTTCTTAAAACAATAACATAATTAAAACCGACTGCCCAATTTCAATGAAGCCCTGTATTCTATCCCTGGTAGCATGTACCCACTGCCTCTAGCATTTTACAGTGCAAACCAGTCATTAGCAATCAGAAAAGAAGCCAGAACCTGGACTAGTATTTTCCATTGCACTTACTGGTGATGCCTTATGAGGTTATTAAGAGATAATGCACAAGTTCCCTGTGGTTTCCCCTCCTTTTCCTCAGTGTCTCTCTTGTGTACCCTTTGTGGTATTCAGATGACACCGATGTGCCCCAGCAGGAAAGCTGCCCCCCACATACAAAGTAATACATTATGACATTGATTCAACCCAGATGCAGGGCAGGACAACTGCTCCATGTTCCAGCCTGGCCAGCAGCCCTGAGGGCCCCAGGCCAGCTGCTGATGTCCCCACCTGGTGCAGCACACCAGGCCACATAGGCACACAGCCTGAGGTAATACAGGCACAGGCATATCTTCTGTGATTGCTCTGTTCCTCACCTCCACCTTCGCTTCATGATGAGAATACTTTCATTTGAGACAGTGACAAAGACTGGCAGACCCCAGAAAACACCTGTTTGCAGTTTCTGCTCTGACTTTTCCTGGGGAGGACAAGAAATCCCTTGTGGGGTATAGCTCATCGCTTCCCCCTCCTACCCCTTCAAATCTGGAAGGCTTCCCTGGATAACTTCCAGCAACTACCCCATATGTCAGAATAGGCTTTTCTCTTTGTTGTAGAATACGTTGAAAGGAACTGCCAACAGGAAATAAAAAACAATTAAATGACTAGCAGAGAAACTAGAGAGAGACAGCAGTTGCTAGTGAAGGATATTGCAAGATGGTCCCTAGGTAAAACAAACAGGCCAAGTTCTAGTTAGTCTTCAAAGATTTAAGAGAACCACTTTACAATACTAATACTATATGGTCAGTAAAATAATTTCTGGAAAGTTCTAGATAATTTTGAGATACAAGTTATGATCCTGTCCTTGATTTTTTAATTCTCAATAACCAGGAGGTGTGAGCAGGAATATTATTAAAGCCACCTGAAAGCCCACAACTGAATTTGAATTAGATGGTGTTATAATTGTGTACTAATTCTGACAAATGCTTTGTTGATTTGTCTCTGAAACAAGAATAGAAAAAGAATATTTTGTTTTAAGTTTTAGTGTTTTGATATAGTTTGTCAGCTCAGTAACTCCAGCCCATGTTCTGTACGTTATCTTGAGCATAAAAACTAAGTGGTCATTCATTTCCATAGGTATAACTATAAAATAGTGTGAGAGAGATTTTAATCACATTAAATAAAGCAATTTTCCCTCTTGCAAGACAAAACACATCAACGAAACAGTCCAATATTTATAATTTGGAAGAAGTATTTGGAGAGGAACCTGTTTCAGAATAAAAAACAGTTCTGAATTCTTTCTTCATTAAAGGTCATGCCTGCTCTAGTATTCTAACTTCAAACACATCTGATACACTATTCAAAGTAATGAGATCAGAGTTAATGGGCTCATTCACCCATCATGAAAATCTCATTTTTTCTGTTCTTAATGTGTGCTTGGGAAAAAAAAAACCAACAACTGGATTTTTGTCATCCAAAGAGGAGCTAACAGTGAGCATGACAGAATAAGCAGTTTTCACAGAGGAGCAGATAGTTTGATTTGGCCTGTTTGCTCAAGGCACGAGACATCCTGCTCAGCTCAAGGATGCTGGACCCTCCACTCATCACATCACTGCGTATCTTCTTTGCATGGGTGGTTAAGTTTCATGTGAGGGTTGTACAGCCAGCAACCCAGGCACCCAGCAGGTGTGAAGCCTCAGCACAAGCAGGGGAGCACCCTTTATGTGCCAGCAGAATCTGCCTTTGCTGGAAAGTGAGAGCAGCTCAGCAAGTGTAAGGCAAAGCTTCTCGGGAAGTTTACACTGGTTATTTCAAAAAGAGCCAGCTGGCCACCATCGCTGGGAGATGAAGCCAACATGCAATTTAAATCAGACCACAGGCAGAGATTTATCTGTGCTCCATCTGTAATGTGGGGATGAGATCGAACTGTGCAACTTTGTGTTTGCAAGGTTTTTCCACCTTGAGACTGGGTGGAAGGCCAAAAGGGAGTGCCAAAGATTCTGTTATTATGAAAAGCCATTCAGAGATAAGCAAATGTTGATGTTAGCAAAAGCATCAACTTCCAAAGCCTTTTTAAATTCTTCTATGAAGTAAATCAATTTACATATGAAATACCCCAAATGTATTTTCTTTGGTAACGGCAAATTATCTTCCTATCAAGTAAGTACAGATTGCAGAAACCTAATTGGACTTTAACAACTTGTGAAAAATTATGGATGTTGTATTTTATACATGTAAATGTTTGATTTTGTTTAAAAAACAGTCCCCTACCAAAGAGAAAAAATCAATACATTTCATGTAAATGAAGCTAAACATAAATGTCCCTATTGTAGCCTCAATTTGTTTGTGTAACTCCATCAGCAGCAATGGATGCTGTGTACATATCCAACTGAGTGACATATTGTGTTAGCAAGAATCTCACAATTACAGACAATTACCTTTTCTTTGCACCTGGTGCTTACAAGTATTCTTTGTTAGCTAGATTTCTTGAAGAAGGAAAGATTTTTACGTAAATCTCTAATGTCTCCTGAAGTTAAATAACACCAAAACCAAACCACCACCACAACCCAAACCCCCAGAACAACCCAGTAGAACTACAAAAGAATCACAAACAACTCAAACCCATGACAGGGTGATGTTTTAAATTACACAAAAATAAGAAAAGTTTTAGGTATAAACAGCTTCTAGGTTCAGAAAGAAACAAAAAAAGGAATACTAAAATAATTAATAATTATCAGTAGTCTAAGTCTGTGGATTATGCAATCATGTACTGTGAGAAATCCTTTTCCACCCAATCTTCTGCACACATGCCCCCTGCAGCACTTTTTAACAAGTCAAATTTGAGTGCACAGGTAACACAGGAATTACCCTTGCTCTTCAGAGCATGAAAGAGGAAGGTCTGTCAAGAGATAGAGACCCTTATTCCCCAGATGTTGTTACACAGAAACAGCAGCAGACCCAACACCCTGGCTGAATAATAATTTCTATTGCTAAAGAAACTTGTGATATTTTTTGAAAGGCTGCAACACTTCCACCACTTAAGGTAAAATGCTAAAAGTTGACAATGACAAAATACCTATGATTAGAGACATGCTCTTTGCTCAGCCTCTCTATTCCTCTTTCAGTTTGGGTAAGTTATTAACTTCTGAACTTCCTTTAAAGCATCTGCAATATTCTAGAAATTTTGTGTGTGCAGCCAAAAACCCTAAAAAACATTGCAGTGTTAGGCTCGCGCCTCTGCCAAAGCATCAGCAGTGCCACATGCTAAACTGGGAACACATGGACACTGCTGCAGCAGAGCAATAGAGTGAGAAATACAGAACGTCTCCTCACTCCCAGAGCTCACCTCTGTTCACTTGGACACAGCTGGACCTGCAGGCTGTACTCCTGCTATGATGTAGTTCTCTTTCTCCCACCTCTCCAACAAAATTTGCTTTGGATTTCCTCAGTGAGCATCCAATACTAGACCCCAATACCAGAAACTAATGGGTTCCTTCAGAATCACAGTTTCTTCTACTGCAAACCAATTTCAGTTTAATTGAACTAATTGTAACTCAATAGAACACTCTCTCTTCGGAAAAGTACAGAATTGCATACACAAAAGTGTATTTAAAATAACCTTTCTAAAGTAAGTTTAGGTACTTGAAATGCACAAAGTGGCAGATCAGTCTGGCACTTGACCTCAACTCAGCCCTCTTGCCATGTACAGGGTATGATGCAGTCTTTAATTATATGGTTACATAATTATATTTCCACAGAAACCCAGATTTCTTCAGTGGAGTGGGATATAGAATGAAAGCATATGGCTTTAAAAATGTATTTATGGTAATTTAAAGAGATTAAAAAACAACCAGTACTGAAAAGATCATTTATCTCAGCAGTAGCAGATGGGGCTCCTGCTGAGATCAGGACTTCATTGTGCTCTGCTCCGTACATGCACATTAGATCAGACAGCAGTTGTTCCAAAGACTTTACAGCCTAAGTAGGGCAGTCAGGAAAAACTACAGGAAAAGGAATTATTTCCTTCATGTTACTAAGGGAGAAGTGGACATACTGAAGCACAGATAAGTTAAAGCAAGGTCAAGTGACTGAATTCAGCTTTGCTAAGGTAAAACCAATTTTAACCCATTACTGCTGGCCTCCTGATCTTATACTGGTGTGTAAGAGGAATACAGTTCTAGGCATTCACAGATTTAGAGGTTGGGAAGTGTTATTACCATGAGCTAGGTTAGTCTTTGTAGTTTCCCATTATTCCAGATGTCTCTAAGTATCTGAAGGGAGGTGTCAGAGGATGGAGCTGATGTCTGCTCGCTGGTGACAAGCAATTAGAGAAGAGGAAATGGGCAGAAACTGATGCACAGGAAATTCCACCTCAGCACGAGGAAGGATTTCTTTACTGTGCAGTGACCACACATGGGAACAGGGTGTCCAGAGAGGCTGTGGAATCTCCCTCACTGGAGATATTCCAGAACTGTCTGGACACAATCTGGACACAATTCTGTGCTGTGTGCACTGGGATGGCCCTGCCTGAGCAGGGAGGTGGGACCAGACTCATTCCCTGTGGTCTCTTCCAGCCTGGCCCCTTCTGTGATAGCTGCTGTACTTGTTTACCAGTATTACAACTGTAACAGTTTTGCTTTTACCTTCGTGGCCAAGTCAAGCCAAGCTGCTCATTAACTGTGCCCTAGTAGATAATTTTCTTTTATAAAATTAAAAATTATCAATATTTCCTCCTAAGAAGGAAAAGTTCAGAAATGGGTTAATAAAATAAACTAAGTTTAGCAGCCTTAGAATTAGTAACTAATTGGGTAAGCATGTTACACAAGTGTGACATGTTCTAATTGAATTTACAAGTTCTTTACAAAAGAGAGAC
Organism: Rhabdornis inornatus; assembly: GCA_013397075.1. Classification (NCBI taxonomy): domain Eukaryota; kingdom Metazoa; phylum Chordata; class Aves; order Passeriformes; family Rhabdornithidae; genus Rhabdornis; species Rhabdornis inornatus. Next base: position 756,988 of record VWZS01004141.1, on the reverse strand, counting down.
AAAGCCCTACTAACAGAGTAGGTCAGGGCTAGGGATAATTTGTCTCTTCCAGAATCAATAGTTCCTAATAAAAAACATGCAGTGGTCTAGACCTAGTACATTGGATTCAAAAATTTTAAGATCTGAAAAAATCTGATGAGAAGGGATCACTGAAGTTTTGCTTATCCAGGAAAAGGTTTGTCAAAGAACAGAGATTTCCTCTACACTAGTAAAACCCTCCAGCTGACAACTCCTAGACAGCCTGCCAAAAGATTTCTTAGTCCTCCTTTGTCTGCTTTCTCTCACCCAAATATGCTGCAGAATAGTTAGTTAAAGGGAGTTCTTTGGAAAGGTGCAAAATCTTAGGGAAGATTTTGAACAGAAAACCAGTTCATAATGTAGTGTTATTTCAAAAGAATACCATGCAGTATTACAGAAATACAGTTTATTTCTTCTTCTTTGGGAAAGCTGGAACAAATATATTTTTATAACATATGTGTGTGTACCAGGTAAAGTAGTGAGATACAACACATTATTAAATTCAATTAGTATGGTTTAAAAATTTTTTTTAACACAGATCTCACATTTCCTTTACAGATATGAATTTAAAAAAAAATCATCTATAAGCCAACATAAACAGCTGCAGTGCTTTTCAGGCCTCAGTGATACAGGTAATATAGAGAATACAGCTAAACTCTTTGCTGAAGCAAGAGAATCAGTCTCTCATATTCTGGATGCTCTTAACCATCTGCATGACATATTTAAAGAAATCTTGCCATTGTAATATTCTATAATTTGTAAACATTACTACACATTTCAAAAGAGAAAACCTGGTTCAGTGCGTAAGGAAAGCCTTTATCCTGAACAGATTTACTCAGACTTTTTCTAATCATCTGTATCTTGACTCAGAAAGAGCATTCCTAATATGAATGTCTTAATGAAACTGTTAGAAAATTCAGGGTCAAGCCTTTGAATCTACACGGCAATCTTGAAGTCCAACTCTGCTTCTTTCTCTACAGCTCTTTGCTATAGTTTATGACAATAGAAGTGGAAATCTTCTTTCACTCTTACCCTGAACAGCTCTGAAAATGAGAGTGCCTGGTTTAAATAGAATAGCAAAGGGTGTGGGCAATGTGGAAATTCCCAGTGTTGGCAAGATCCCAGCATTTATAGGATGGATACATAAAAGTGTTACTTCTGGTGCAAAGTGTTACAATCAAAAGCAGATTTAAGAAGGCAAGAAAGTGACAAAACAATGTCTGATGTCTTGCAGTTGATGCACAAAGTAAGATTAATGTAGTAGAAGCAGAAAAGGCAGACACAATTATGATGAATGGTATTTCAAAAGATTTCCAAAACTGAGTCCTCTTGAAGCAGCATTAAAACAAACAAAAAAACCTTCTCACTACCAAATTAAGTCTCTTATCTTTTTATATGTTTAAAAAAATGGAGCCTGGAACTCATTGCAATAAGAGGCCTCCGTTGCTGCAACAGAAGTTGTAACAGTTTCATTTCTACTAAAATTTCTGGGCTGTACATGTCTATAAAATATTAGAAAATACTGTTCAATTGCTAAAAGTTGTTGCAGAGCATTACAGCTCTTACAATCACATAGTACTGTTATGCAGAATGAAATTATGTTCTACGAGATATTCCTGAACAAGAGTGTTTGAGCCTGTCCTTCAAAACTGAGTCCTCAATGCAAACTTGAAAAATTTAGCAAGAAAAACACGAACAAAGCCTTCCAGAGGAAACAGATACACCCCTGTCTGAAAAAGTTAGTAACATTATTTTACACAGGTGGTTAATTTCCCATCACATAAGCAGAAAAGGGAACACATTCTATTTGCAGGGCAGCACAGTCATTGTCTTCAAGTAATTTGGGACTAAATTTAGTTACATTTACCTGTCACAGTGAAGCCAACATCATTATGGTACTACTTTGGTTTTTACTGTGAAATTTCTGCTGATGAAAAAACTTGAAAGACTATATTTGTTTTCTCATAAGCTTATGTC